>CAWVNZ010000526.1:0-138254 GCA_963930735.1 Dioctria linearis
GCCTTTTCTATAGTAAATTATTCAAAAACTAATTTTATACTGTCGCAAATTTTAAATATCCCAGGGATTGACTTTTCTATAGTAAATTATTCAAAAAATAATTTTCAACTGTCACAAATTTTAAATATCCCAGGGATTGACTTTTCTATAGTAAATTATTCAAAAACTAATTTTAATACTGTCGCAAATTTTAATTACGCCAGGGATTGCCTTTTCCTATAGTAAATTATTCAAAAAATAATTTTCAACTGTCACAAATTTTAATTGCGCCAGGGATTGCCTTTTCTATAGTAAATTATTCAAAAACTAATTTTATACTGTCACAAATTTTAAATATCCCAGGGATTGCCTTTTCTATAGTAAATTATTCAAAAACTAATTTTATACTGTCGCAAATTTTAATTACGCCAGGGATTGCCTTTTCTATAGTAAATTATTCAAAAAATAATTTTATACTGTCACAAATTTTAATTGCGCCAGGGATTGACTTTTCTATAGTAAATTATTCAAAAACTAATTTTATACTGTCACAAATTTTAATTGCGCCAGGGATTGACTTTTCTATAGTAAATTATTCAAAAAATAATTTTATACTGTCGCAAATTTTAAATATCCCAGGGATTGACTTTTCTATAGTAAATTATTCAAAAAATAATTTTCAACTGTCACAAATTTTAATTACGCCAGGGATTGCCTTTTCTATAGTAAATTATTCAAAAAATAATTTTATACTGTCACAAATTTTAATTACGCCAGGGATTGCCTTTTCTATAGTAAATTATTCAAAAAATAATTTTATACTGTCACAAATTTTAATTGCGCCAGGGATTGACTTTTCTATAGTAAATTATTCAAAAACTAATTTTATACTGTCGCAAATTTTAAATATCCCAGGGATTGCCTTTTCTATAGTAAATTATTCAAAAAATAATTTTATACTGTCACAAATTTTAATTGCGCCAGGGATTGACTTTTCTATAGTAAATTATTCAAAAAATAATTTTCAACTGTCACAAATTTTAAATATCCCAGGGATTGACTTTTCTATAGTAAATTATTCAAAAACTAATTTTATACTGTCACAAATTTTAAATATCCCAGGGATTGCCTTTTCTATAGTAAATTATTCAAAAACTAATTTTATACTGTCGCAAATTTTAATTACGCCAGGGATTGACTTTTCTATAGTAAATTATTCAAAAACTAATTTTATACTGTCACAAATTTTAATTACGCCAGGGATTGCCTTTTCTATAGTAAATTATTCAAAAAATAATTTTATACTGTCACAAATTTTAATTGCGCCAGGGATTGACTTTTCTATAGTAAATTATTCAAAAACTAATTTTATACTGTCGCAAATTTTAAATATCCCAGGGATTGCCTTTTCTATAGTAAATTATTCAAAAAATAATTTTATACTGTCACAAATTTTAATTGCGCCAGGGATTGACTTTTCTATAGTAAATTATTCAAAAACTAATTTTATACTGTCACAAATTTTAAATATCCCAGGGTTTGACTTTTCTATAGTAAATTATTCAAAAACTAATTTTATACTGTCGCAAATTTTAAATATCCCAGGGATTGCCTTTTCTATAGTAAATTATTCAAAAACTAATTTTATACTGTCGCAAATTTTAAATATCCCAGGGATTGACTTTTCTATAGTAAATTATTCAAAAAATAATTTTCAACTGTCACAAATTTTAAATATCCCAGGGATTGACTTTTCTATAGTAAATTATTCAAAAACTAATTTTATACTGTCGCAAATTTTAATTGCGCCAGGGATTGACTTTTCTATAGTAAATTATTCAAAAACTAATTTTATACTGTCACAAATTTTAATTGCGCCAGGGATTGACTTTTCTATAGTAAATTATTCAAAAAATAATTTTATACTGTCGCAAATTTTAAATATCCCAGGGATTGACTTTTCTATAGTAAATTATTCAAAAAATAATTTTCAACTGTCACAAATTTTAATTACGCCAGGGATTGCCTTTTCTATAGTAAATTATTCAAAAAATAATTTTATACTGTCACAAATTTTAATTGCGCCAGGGATTGACTTTTCTATAGTAAATTATTCAAAAACTAATTTTATACTGTCACAAATTTTAATTGCGCCAGGGATTGACTTTTCTATAGTAAATTATTCAAAAAATAATTTTATACTGTCGCAAATTTTAAATATCCCAGGGATTGACTTTTCTATAGTAAATTATTCAAAAAATAATTTTCAACTGTCACAAATTTTAATTACGCCAGGGATTGCCTTTTCTATAGTAAATTATTCAAAAAATAATTTTATACTGTCACAAATTTTAATTACGCCAGGGATTGCCTTTTCTATAGTAAATTATTCAAAAAATAATTTTATACTGTCACAAATTTTAATTGCGCCAGGGATTGACTTTTCTATAGTAAATTATTCAAAAACTAATTTTATACTGTCGCAAATTTTAAATATCCCAGGGATTGCCTTTTCTATAGTAAATTATTCAAAAACTAATTTTATACTGTCGCAAATTTTAATTGCGCCAGGGATTGACTTTTCTATAGTAAATTATTCAAAAACTAATTTTATACTGTCACAAATTTTAATTGCGCCAGGGATTGACTTTTCTATAGTAAATTATTCAAAAACTAATTTTATACTGTCGCAAATTTTAAATATCCCAGGGATTGCCTTTTCTATAGTAAATTATTCAAAAAATAATTTTATACTGTCACAAATTTTAATTGCGCCAGGGATTGACTTTTCTATAGTAAATTATTCAAAAACTAATTTTATACTGTCACAAATTTTAAATATCCCAGGGATTGACTTTTCTATAGTAAATTATTCAAAAACTAATTTTATACTGTCGCAAATTTTAAATATCCCAGGGATTGCCTTTTCTATAGTAAATTATTCAAAAACTAATTTTATACTGTCGCAAATTTTAAATATCCCAGGGATTGACTTTTCTATAGTAAATTATTCAAAAAATAATTTTCAACTGTCACAAATTTTAAATATCCCAGGGATTGACTTTTCTATAGTAAATTATTCAAAAACTAATTTTATACTGTCGCAAATTTTAAATATCCCAGGGATTGCCTTTTCTATAGTAAATTATTCAAAAACTAATTTTATACTGTCGCAAATTTTAATTGCGCCAGGGATTGACTTTTCTATAGTAAATTATTCAAAAACTAATTTTATACTGTCACAAATTTTAATTGCGCCAGGGATTGACTTTTCTATAGTAAATTATTCAAAAACTAATTTTATACTGTCGCAAATTTTAAATATCCCAGGGATTGCCTTTTCTATAGTAAATTATTCAAAAAATAATTTTATACTGTCACAAATTTTAATTGCGCCAGGGATTGACTTTTCTATAGTAAATTATTCAAAAACTAATTTTATACTGTCACAAATTTTAATTGCGCCAGGGATTGACTTTTCTATAGTAAATTATTCCAAAAAATAATTTTATACTGTCACAAATTTTAATTGCGCCAGGGATTGACTTTTCTATAGTAAATTATTCAAAAACTAATTTTATACTGTCGCAAATTTTAAATATCCCAGGGATTGCCTTTTCTATAGTAAATTATTCAAAAAAATAATTTTATACTGTCACAAATTTTAATTGCGCCAGGGATTGACTTTTCTATAGTAAATTATTCAAAAAATAATTTTCAACTGTCACAAATTTTAAATATCCCAGGGATTGACTTTTTTATAGTAAATTATTCAAAAACTAATTTTATACTGTCACAAATTTTAATTGCGCCAGGGATTGCCTTTTCTATAGTAAATTATTCAAAAAATAATTTTATACTGTCACAAATTTTAATTGCGCCAGGGATTGACTTTTTCTATAGTAAATTATTCAAAAACTAATTTTATACTGTCGCAAATTTTAAATATCCCAGGGATTGCCTTTTCTATAGTAAATTATTCAAAAAATAATTTTATACTGTCACAAATTTTAATTGCGCCAGGGATTGCCTTTTCTATAGTAAATTATTCAAAAACTAATTTTATACTGTCGCAAATTTTAATTACGCCAGGGATTGCCTTTTCTATAGTAAATTATTCAAAAAATAATTTTATACTGTCACAAATTTTAATTACGCCAGGGATTGCCTTTTCTATAGTAAATTATTCAAAAAATAATTTTATACTGTCACAAATTTTAATTGCGCCAGGGATTGACTTTTCTATAGTAAATTATTCAAAAACTAATTTTATACTGTCGCAAATTTTAAATATCCCAGGGATTGCCTTTTCTATAGTAAATTATTCAAAAAATAATTTTATACTGTCACAAATTTTAATTGCGCCAGGGATTGACTTTTCTATAGTAAATTATTCAAAAAATAATTTTCAACTGTCACAAATTTTAAATATCCCAGGGATTGACTTTTCTATAGTAAATTATTCAAAAACTAATTTTATACTGTCACAAATTTTAATTGCGCCAGGGATTGCCTTTTCTATAGTAAATTATTCAAAAACTAATTTTATACTGTCGCAAATTTTAATTACGCCAGGGATTGCCTTTTCTATAGTAAATTATTCAAAAACTAATTTTATACTGTCGCAAATTTTAATTGCGCCAGGGATTGACTTTTCTATAGTAAATTATTCAAAAACTAATTTTATACTGTCGCAAATTTTAAATATCCCAGGGATTGCCTTTTCTATAGTAAATTATTCAAAAACTAATTTTATACTGTCGCAAATTTTAATTACGCCAGGGATTGACTTTTCTATAGTAAATTATTCAAAAACTAATTTTATACTGTCACAAATTTTAAATATCCCAGGGATTGACTTTTCTATAGTAAATTATTCAAAAACTAATTTTATACTGTCGCAAATTTTAAATATCCCAGGAATTGCCTTTTCTATAGTAAATTATTCAAAAACTAATTTTATACTGTCGCAAATTTTAAATATCCCAGGGATTGACTTTTCTATAGTAAATTATTCAAAAAATAATTTTCAACTGTCACAAATTTTAAATATCCCAGGGATTGACTTTTCTATAGTAAATTATTCAAAAACTAATTTTATACTGTCACAAATTTTAATTGCGCCAGGGATTGCCTTTTCTATAGTAAATTATTCAAAAACTAATTTTATACTGTCGCAAATTTTAACTACGCCAGGGATTGCCTTTTCTATAGTAAATTATTCAAAAAATAATTTTCAACTGTCACAAATTTTAATTACGCCAGGGATTGCCTTTTCTATAGTAAATTATTCAAAAAATAATTTTATACTGTCACAAATTTTAATTACGCCAGGGATTGCCTTTTCTATAGTAAATTATTCAAAAAATAATTTTATACTGTCACAAATTTTAATTGCGCCAGGGATTGACTTTTCTATAGTAAATTATTCAAAAACTAATTTTATACTGTCGCAAATTTTAAATATCCCAGGGGATTGCCTTTTCTATAGTAAATTATTCAAAAAATAATTTTATACTGTCACAAATTTTAATTGCGCCAGGGATTGACTTTTCTATAGTAAATTATTCAAAAACTAATTTTATACTGTCGCAAATTTTAAATATCCCAGGGATTGCCTTTTCTATAGTAAATTATTCAAAAACTAATTTTATACTGTCGCAAATTTTAATTACGCCAGGGATTGCCTTTTCTATAGTAAATTATTCAAAAAATAATTTTATACTGTCACAAATTTTAATTGCGCCAGGGATTGACTTTTCTATAGTAAATTATTCAAAAACTAATTTATACTGTCACAAATTTTAATTGCGCCAGGGATTGACTTTTCTATAGTAAATTATTCAAAAAATAATTTTATACTGTCGCAAATTTTAAATATCCCAGGGATTGACTTTTCTATAGTAAATTATTCAAAAAATAATTTTCAACTGTCACAAATTTTAATTACGCCAGGGATTGCCTTTTCTATAGTAAATTATTCAAAAAATAATTTTATACTGTCACAAATTTTAATTACGCCAGGGATTGCCTTTTCTATAGTAAATTATTCAAAAAATAATTTTATACTGTCACATATTTTAATTGCGCCAGGGATTGACTTTTCTATAGTAAATTATTCAAAAACTAATTTTATACTGTCGCAAATTTTAAATATCCCAGGGATTGCCTTTTCTATAGTAAATTATTCAAAAAATAATTTTATACTGTCACAAATTTTAAATATCCCAGGGATTGACTTTTCTATAGTAAATTATTCAAAAACTAATTTTATACTGTCACAAATTTTAAATATCCCAGGGATTGACTTTTCTATAGTAAATTATTCAAAAACTAATTTTATACTGTCACAAATTTTAATTGCGCCAGGGATTGCCTTTTCTATAGTAAATTATTCAAAAACTAATTTTATACTGTCGCAAATTTTAATTACGCCAGGGATTGCCTTTTCTATAGTAAATTATTCAAAAACTAATTTTATACTGTCGCAAATTTTAATTGCGCCAGGGATTGACTTTTCTATAGTAAATTATTCAAAAACTAATTTTATACTGTCGCAAATTTTAATTACGCCAGGGATTGCCTTTTCTATAGTAAATTATTCAAAAAATAATTTTCAACTGTCACAAATTTTAATTGCGCCAGGGATTGCCTTTTCTATAGTAAATTATTCAAAAAATTATTTTCAACTGTCACAAATTTTAAATATCCCAGGGATTGACTTTTCTATAGTAAATTATTCAAAAACTAATTTTATACTGTCACAAATTTTAATTGCGCCAGGGATTGCCTTTTCTATAGTAAATTATTCAAAAACTAATTTTATACTGTCGCAAATTTTAATTACGCCAGGGATTGCCTTTTCTATAGTAAATTATTCAAAAAATAATTTTCAACTGTCACAAATTTTAATTGCGCCAGGGATTGCCTTTTCTATAGTAAATTATTCAAAAACTAATTTTATACTGTCACAAATTTTATGTGCGCCAGGGATTGCCTTTTCTATAGTAAATTATTCAAAAACTAATTTTATACTGTCGCAAATTTTAATTACGCCAGGGATTGCCTTTTCTATAGTAAATTATTCAAAAACTAATTTTCAACTGTCACAAATTTTAATTGCGCCAGGGATTGACTTTTCTATAGTAAATTATTCAAAAAATAATTTTATACTGTCACAAATTTTAATTGCGCCAGGGATTGACTTTTCTATAGTAAATTATTCAAAAACTAATTTTATACTGTCGCAAATTTTAAATATCCCAGGGATTGCCTTTTCTATAGTAAATTATTCAAAAAATAATTTTATACTGTCACAAATTTTAAATATCCGCCAGGGATTGACTTTTCTATAGTAAATTATTCAAAAACTAATTTTATACTGTCACAAATTTTAAATATCCCAGGGATTGACTTTTCTATAGTAAATTATTCAAAAACTAATTTTATACTGTCGCAAATTTTAATTACGCCAGGGATTGCCTTTTCTATAGTAAATTATTCAAAAAATAATTTTCAACTGTCACAAATTTTAATTGCGCCAGGGATTGCCTTTTCTATAGTAAATTATTCAAAAAATAATTTTCAACTGTCACAAATTTTAAATATCCCAGGGATTGACTTTTCTATAGTAAATTATTCAAAAACTAATTTTATACTGTCGCAAATTTTAAATATCCCAGGGATTGCCTTTTCTATAGTAAATTATTCAAAAACTAATTTTATACTGTCACAAATTTTAATTACGCCAGGGATTGCCTTTTCTATAGTAAATTATTCAAAAAATAATTTTCAACTGTCACAAATTTTAATTGCGCCAGGGATTGCCTTTTCTATAGTAAATTATTCAAAAACTAATTTTATACTGTCACAAATTTTATGTGCGCCAGGGATTGCCTTTTCTATAGTAAATTATTCAAAAACTAATTTTATACTGTCGCAAATTTTAATTACGCCAGGGATTGCCTTTTCTATAGTAAATTATTCAAAAACTAATTTTCAACTGTCACAAATTTTAATTGCGCCAGGGATTGACTTTTCTATAGTAAATTATTCAAAAAATAATTTTATACTGTCACAAATTTTAATTGCGCCAGGGATTGACTTTTCTATAGTAAATTATTCAAAAACTAATTTTATACTGTCGCAAATTTTAAATATCCCAGGGATTGCCTTTTCTATAGTAAATTATTCAAAAAATAATTTTATACTGTCACAAATTTTAAATATCCCAGGGATTGACTTTTCTATAGTAAATTATTCAAAAACTAATTTTATACTGTCACAAATTTTAAATATCCCAGGGATTGACTTTTCTATAGTAAATTATTCAAAAACTAATTTTATACTGTCGCAAATTTTAATTACGCCAGGGATTGCCTTTTCTATAGTAAATTATTCAAAAAATAATTTTCAACTGTCACAAATTTTAATTGCGCCAGGGATTGCCTTTTCTATAGTAAATTATTCAAAAAATAATTTTCAACTGTCACAAATTTTAAATATCCCAGGGATTGACTTTTCTATAGTAAATTATTCAAAAACTAATTTTATACTGTCGCAAATTTTAAATATCCCAGGGATTGCCTTTTCTATAGTAAATTATTCAAAAACTAATTTTATACTGTCGCAAATTTTAATTACGCCAGGGATTGCCTTTTCTATAGTAAATTATTCAAAAAATAATTTTCAACTGTCACAAATTTTAATTGCGCCAGGGATTGCCTTTTCTATAGTAAATTATTCAAAAACTAATTTTATACTGTCACAAATTTTATGTGCGCCAGGGATTGCCTTTTCTATAGTAAATTATTCAAAAAATAATTTTATACTGTCGGAAATTTTAATTACGCCAGGGATTGCCTTTTCTATAGTAAATTATTCAAAAACTAATTTTATACTGTCGCAAATTTTAATTACGCCAGGGATTGCCTTTTCTATAGTAAATTATTCAAAAAATAATTTTCAACTGTCACAAATTTTAATTACGCCAGGGATTGACTTTTCTATAGTAAATTATTCAAAAATTAATTTTATACTGTCGCAAATTTTAAATATCCCAGGGATTGACTTTTCTATAGTAAATTATTCAAAAACTAATTTTATACTGTCACAAATTTTAATTGCGCCAGGGATTGACTTTTCTATAGTAAATTATTCAAAAACTAATTTTATACTGTCACAAATTTTAAATATCCCAGGGATTGACTTTTCTATAGTAAATTATTCAAAAACTAATTTTATACTGTCGCAAATTTTAAATATCCCAGGGATTGACTTTTCTATAGTAAATTATTCAAAAAATAATTTTCAACTGTCACAAATTTTAATTACGCCAGGGATTGCCTTTTCTATAGTAAATTATTCAAAAAATAATTTTATACTGTCACAAATTTTAATTGCGCCAGGGATTGACTTTTCTATAGTAAATTATTCAAAAACTAATTTTATACTGTCACAAATTTTAATTACGCCAGGGATTGACTTTTCTATAGTAAATTATTCAAAAAATAATTTTCAACTGTCACAAATTTTAATTACGCCAGGGATTGACTTTTCTATAGTAAATTATTCAAAAAATAATTTTCAACTGTCACAAATTTTAATTGCGCCAGGGATTGCCTTTTCTATAGTAAATTATTCAAAAACTAATTTTATACTGTCGCAAATTTTAATTACGCCAGGGATTGACTTTTCTATAGTAAATTATTCAAAAAATAATTTTATACTGTCACAAATTTTAATTGCGCCAGGGATTGACTTTTCTATAGTAAATTATTCAAAAAATAATTTTATACTGTCGCAAATTTTAAATATCCCAGGGATTGACTTTTCTATAGTAAATTATTCAAAAAATAATTTTCAACTGTCACAAATTTTAATTGCGCCAGGGATTGACTTTTCTATAGTAAATTATTCAAAAACTAATTTTATACTGTCGCAAATTTTAATTGCGCCAGGGATTGACTTTTCTATAGTAAATTATTCAAAAACTAATTTTATACTGTCACAAATTTTAATTGCGCCAGGGATTGCCTTTTCTATAGTAAATTATTCAAAAAATAATTTTCAACTGTCACAAATTTTAAATATTCCAGGGATTGACTTTTCTATAGTAAATTATTCAAAAACTAATTTTATACTGTCACAAATTTTAATTGCGCCAGGGATTGACTTTTCTATAGTAAATTATTCAAAAACTAATTTTATACTGTCGCAAATTTTAAATATCCCAGGGATTGACTTTTCTATAGTAAATTATTCAAAAAATAATTTTCAACTGTCACAAATTTTAAATATCCCAGGGATTGACTTTTCTATAGTAAATTATTCAAAAACTAATTTTATACTGTCGCAAATTTTAATTACGCCAGGGATTGACTTTTCTATAGTAAATTATTCAAAAACTAATTTTATACTGTCACAAATTTTAATTGCGCCAGGGATTGCCTTTTCTATAGTAAATTATTCAAAAACTAATTTTATACTGTCACAAATTTTAATTGCGCCAGGGATTGACTTTTCTATAGTAAATTATTCAAAAACTAATTTTATACTGTCGCAAATTTTAAATATCCCAGGGATTGCCTTTTCTATAGTAAATTATTCAAAAAATAATTTTATACTGTCACAAATTTTAATTGCGCCAGGGATTGCCTTTTCTATAGTAAATTATTCAAAAAATAATTTTATACTGTCACAAATTTTAATTACGCCAGGGATTGCCTTTTCTATAGTAAATTATTCAAAAAATAATTTTATACTGTCGCAAATTTTAAATATCCCAGGGATTGCCTTTTCTATAGTAAATTATTCAAAAACTAATTTTATACTGTCACAAATTTTAAATATCCCAGGGATTGACTTTTCTATAGTAAATTATTCAAAAACTAATTTTATACTGTCGCAAATTTTAAATATCCCAGGGATTGACTTTTCTATAGTAAATTATTCAAAAAATAATTTTCAACTGTCACAAATTTTAAATATCCCAGGGATTGACTTTTCTATAGTAAATTATTCAAAAAATAATTTTCAACTGTCACAAATTTTAATTGCGCCAGGGATTGACTTTTCTATAGTAAATTATTCAAAAACTAATTTTATACTGTCGCAAATTTTAATTGCGCCAGGGATTGACTTTTCTATAGTAAATTATTCAAAAACTAATTTTATACTGTCGCAAATTTTAAATATCCCAGGGATTGCCTTTTCTATAGTAAATTATTCAAAAACTAATTTTATACTGTCACAAATTTTAATTACGCCAGGGATTGCCTTTTCTATAGTAAATTATTCAAAAAATAATTTTATACTGTCACAAATTTTAATTGCGCCAGGGATTGACTTTTCTATAGTAAATTATTCAAAAACTAATTTTATACTGTCGCAAATTTTAAATATCCCAGGGATTGCCTTTTCTATAGTAAATTATTCAAAAAATAATTTTATACTGTCACAAATTTTAATTGCGCCAGGGATTGACTTTTCTATAGTAAATTATTCAAAAACTAATTTTATACTGTCACAAATTTTAAATATCCCAGGGATTGACTGTTCTATAGTAAATTATTCAAAAACTAATTTTATACTGTCGCAAATTTTAAATATCCCAGGGATTGACTTTTCTATAGTAAATTATTCAAAAAATAATTTTCAACTGTCACAAATTTTAATTACGCCAGGGATTGACTTTTCTATAGTAAATTATTCAAAAAATAATTTTATACTGTCACAAATTTTAATTGCGCCAGGGATTGACTTTTCTATAGTAAATTATTCAAAAACTAATTTTATACTGTCACAAATTTTAATTACGCCAGGGATTGACTTTTCTATAGTAAATTATTCAAAAACTAATTTTATACTGTCGCAAATTTTAAATATCCCAGGGATTGACTTTTCTATAGTAAATTATTCAAAAAATAATTTTCAACTGTCACAAATTTTAATTACGCCAGGGATTGACTTTTCTATAGTAAATTATTCAAAAAATAATTTTATACTGTCACAAATTTTAATTGCGCCAGGGATTGACTTTTCTATAGTAAATTATTCAAAAACTAATTTTATACTGTCACAAATTTTAATTACGCCAGGGATTGAATTTTCTATAGTAAATTATTCAAAAAATAATTTTATACTGTCGCAAATTTTAAATATCCCAGGGATTGACTTTTCTATAGTAAATTATTCAAAAAATAATTTTATACTGTCGCAAATTTTAAATATCCCAGGGATTGACTTTTCTATAGTAAATTATTCAAAAAATAATTTTATACTGTCGCAAATTTTAAATATCCCAGGGATTGACTTTTCTATAGTAAATTATTCAAAAAATAATTTTCAACTGTCACAAATTTTAATTACGCCAGGGATTGCCTTTTCTATAGTAAATTATTCAAAAAATAATTTTATACTGTCACAAATTTTAATTGCGCCAGGGATTGACTTTTCTATAGTAAATTATTCAAAAACTAATTTTATACTGTCACAAATTTTAATTGCGCCAGGGATTGACTTTTCTATAGTAAATTATTCAAAACCTAATTTTATACTGTCGCAAATTTTAAATATCCCAGGGATTGCCTTTTCTATAGTAAATTATTCAAAAAATAATTTTATACTGTCACAAATTTTAATTACGCCAGGGATTGCCTTTTCTATAGTAAATTATTCAAAAAATGATTTTATACTGTCACAAATTTTAATTGCGCCAGGGATTGACTTTTCTATAGTAAATTATTCAAAAACTAATTTTATACTGTCGCAAATTTTAAATATCCCAGGGATTGACTTTTCTATAGTAAATTATTCAAAAACTAATTTTATACTGTCACAAATTTTAATTGCGCCAGGGATTGACTTTTCTATAGTAAATTATTCAAAAACTAATTTTATACTGTCACAAATTTTAAATATCCCAGGGATTGACTTTTCTATAGTAAATTATTCAAAAACTAATTTTATACTGTCGCAAATTTTAAATATCCCAGGGATTGACTTTTCTATAGTAAATTATTCAAAAAATAATTTTCAACTGTCACAAATTTTAATTACGCCAGGGATTGACTTTTCTATAGTAAATTATTCAAAAAATAATTTTATACTGTCACAAATTTTAATTGCGCCAGGGATTGACTTTTCTATAGTAAATTATTCAAAAACTAATTTTATACTGTCACAAATTTTAATTACGCCAGGGATTGACTTTTCTATAGTAAATTATTCAAAAAATAATTTTCAACTGTCACAAATTTTAATTACGCCAGGGATTGACTTTTCTATAGTAAATTATTCAAAAAATAATTTTCAACTGTCACAAATTTTAATTGCGCCAGGGATTGACTTTTCTATAGTAAATTATTCAAAAACTAATTTTATACTGTCACAAATTTTAATTGCGCCAGGGATTGACTTTTCTATAGTAAATTATTCAAAAAATAATTTTCAACTGTCACAAATTTTAATTACGCCAGGGATTGCCTTTTCTATAGTAAATTATTCAAAAAATAATTTTATACTGTCACAAATTTTAATTGCGCCAGGGATTGACTTTTCTATAGTAAATTATTCAAAAACTAATTTTATACTGTCACAAATTTTAATTGCGCCAGGGATTGACTTTTCTATAGTAAATTATTCAAAAACTAATTTTATACTGTCACAAATTTTAATTACGCCAGGGATTGCCTTTTCTATAGTAAATTATTCAAAAAATAATTTTATACTGTCGCAAATTTTAATTACGCCAGGGATTGACTTTTCTATAGTAAATTATTCAAAAACTAATTTTATACTGTCACAAATTTTAATTACGCCAGGGATTGACTTTTCTATAGTAAATTATTCAAAAACTAATTTTATACTGTCACAAATTTTAATTGCGCCAGGGATTGCCTTTTCTATAGTAAATTATTCAAAAACTAATTTTATACTGTCACAAATTTTAATTGTGCCAGGGATTGACTTTTCTATAGTAAATTATTCAAAAACTAATTTTATACTGTCGCAAATTTTAAATATCCCAGGGATTGCCTTTTCTATAGTAAATTATTCAAAAAATAATTTTATACTGTCACAAATTTTAATTGCGCCAGGGATTGCCTTTTCTATAGTAAATTATTCAAAAAATAATTTTATACTGTCACAAATTTTAATTACGCCAGGGATTGCCTTTTCTATAGTAAATTATTCAAAAAATAATTTTATACTGTCGCAAATTTTAAATATCCCAGGGATTGCCTTTTCTATAGTAAATTATTCAAAAAATAATTTTATACTGTCACAAATTTTAAATATCCCAGGGATTGACTTTTCTATAGTAAATTATTAAAAAACTAATTTTATACTGTCGCAAATTTTAAATATCCCAGGGATTGACTTTTCTATAGTAAATTATTCAAAAACTAATTTTATACTGTCACAAATTTTAATTGCGCCAGGGATTGCCTTTTCTATAGTAAATTATTCAAAAACTAATTTTATACTGTCACAAATTTTAATTGCGCCAGGGATTGACTTTTCTATAGTAAATTATTCAAAAACTAATTTTATACTGTCGCAAATTTTAAATATCCCAGGGATTGACTTTTCTATAGTAAATTATTCAAAAACTAATTTTATACTGTCACAAATTTTAAATATCCCAGGGATTGACTTTTCTATAGTAAATTATTCAAAAACTAATTTTATACTGTCGCAAATTTTAAATATCCCAGGGATTGACTTTTCTATAGTAAATTATTCAAAAACTAATTTTATACTGTCGCAAATTTTAAATATCCCAGGGATTGCCTTTTCTATAGTAAATTATTCAAAAAATAATTTTATACTTTCACAAATTTTAATTGCGCCAGGGATTGACTTTTCTATAGTAAATTATTCAAAAACTAATTTTATACTGTCGCAAATTTTAAATATCCCAGGGATTGCCTTTTCTATAGTAAATTATTCAAAAACTAATTTTATACTGTCACAAATTTTAATTACGCCAGGGATTGACTTTTCTATAGTAAATTATTCAAAAACTAATTTTATACTGTCGCAAATTTTAATTGCGCCAGGGATTGACTTTTCTATAGTAAATTATTCAAAAACTAATTTTATACTGTCACAAATTTTAATTGCGCCAGGGATTGCCTTTTCTATAGTAAATTATTCAAAAACTAATTTTATACTGTCGCAAATTTTAATTACGCCAGGGATTGCCTTTTCTATAGTAAATTATTCAAAAAATAATTTTCAACTGTCACAAATTTTAATTACGCCAGGGATTGACTTTTCTATAGTAAATTATTCAAAAACTAATTTTATACTGTCGCAAATTTTAAATATCCCAGGGATTGACTTTTCTATAGTAAATTATTCAAAAACTAATTTTATACTGTCACAAATTTTAATTGCGCCAGGGATTGACTTTTCTATAGTAAATTATTCAAAAACTAATTTTATACTGTCACAAATTTTAAATATCCCAGGGATTGACTTTTCTATAGTAAATTATTCAAAAACTAATTTTATACTGTCGCAAATTTTAAATATCCCAGGGATTGACTTTTCTATAGTAAATTATTCAAAAAATAATTTTCAACTGTCACAAATTTTAATTACGCCAGGGATTGACTTTTCTATAGTAAATTATTCAAAAAATAATTTTATACTGTCACAAATTTTAATTGCGCCAGGGATTGACTTTTCTATAGTAAATTATTCAAAAACTAATTTTATACTGTCGCAAATTTTAAATATCCCAGGGATTGCCTTTTATATAGTAAATTTTTCAAAAAATAATTTTCAACTGTCACAAATTTTAATTGCGCCAGGGATTGACTTTTCTATAGTAAATTATTCAA
Source organism: Dioctria linearis (assembly GCA_963930735.1). NCBI lineage: Eukaryota > Metazoa > Arthropoda > Insecta > Diptera > Asilidae > Dioctria > Dioctria linearis. Next base: position 15,834 of record CAWVNZ010000526.1, read on the forward strand.
AAACTAATTTTATACTGTCGCAAATTTTAAATATCCCAGGGATTGCCTTTTCTATAGTAAATTATTCAAAAAATAATTTTATACTGTCACAAATTTTAATTGCGCCAGGGATTGACTTTTCTATAGTAAATTATTCAAAAACTAATTTTATACTGTCACAAATTTTAAATATCCCAGGGATTGACTTTTCTATAGTAAATTATTCAAAAACTAATTTTATACTGTCGCAAATTTTAAATATCCCAGGGATTGCCTTTTCTATAGTAAATTATTCAAAAACTAATTTTATACTGTCGCAAATTTTAAATATCCCAGGGATTGACTTTTCTATAGTAAATTATTCAAAAAATAATTTTATACTGTCACAAATTTTAATTGCGCCAGGGATTGACTTTTCTATAGTAAATTATTCAAAAACTAATTTTATACTGTCGCAAATTTTAATTGCGCCAGGGATTGACTTTTCTATAGTAAATTATTCAAAAACTAATTTTATACTGTCACAAATTTTAATTGCGCCAGGGATTGACTTTTCTATAGTAAATTATTCAAAAAATAATTTTATACTGTCGCAAATTTTAAATATCCCAGGGATTGACTTTTCTATAGTAAATTATTCAAAAAATAATTTTCAACTGTCACAAATTTTAATTACGCCAGGGATTGCCTTTTCTATAGTAAATTATTCAAAAAATAATTTTATACTGTCACAAATTTTAATTACGCCAGGGATTGCCTTTTCTATAGTAAATTATTCAAAAACTAATTTTATACTGTCACAAATTTTAATTGCGCCAGGGATTGACTTTTCTATAGTAAATTATTCAAAAACTAATTTTATACTGTCGCAAATTTTAAATATCCCAGGGATTGCCTTTTCTATAGTAAATTATTCAAAAAATAATTTTATACTGTCACAAATTTTAATTGCGCCAGGGATTGCCTTTTCTATAGTAAATTATTCAAAAAATAATTTTATACTGTCACAAATTTTAATTACGCCAGGGATTGCCTTTTCTATAGTAAATTATTCAAAAAATAATTTTATACTGTCACAAATTTTAATTGCGCCAGGGATTGACTTTTCTATAGTAAATTATTCAAAAACTAATTTTATACTGTCACAAATTTTAATTGCGCCAGGGATTGCCTTTTCTATAGTAAATTATTCAAAAAATAATTTTCAACTGTCACAAATTTTAAATATCCCAGGGATTGACTTTTCTATAGTAAATTATTCAAAAACTAATTTTATACTGTCACAAATTTTAATTGCACCAGGGATTGCCTTTTCTATAGTAAATTATTCAAAAACTAATTTTATACTGTCGCAAATTTTAATTACGCCAGGGATTGCCTTTTCTATAGTAAATTATTCAAAAACTAATTTTATACTGTCGCAAATTTTAATTGCGCCAGGGATTGACTTTTCTATAGTAAATTATTCAAAAACTAATTTTATACTGTCGCAAATTTTAAATATCCCAGGGATTGCCTTTTCTATAGTAAATTATTCAAAAACTAATTTTATACTGTCACAAATTTTAATTACGCCAGGGATTGACATTTCTATAGTAAATTATTCAAAAAATAATTTTATACTGTCACAAATTTTAATTGCGCCAGGGATTGACTTTTCTATAGTAAATTATTCAAAAACTAATTTTATACTGTCGCAAATTTTAATTGCGCCAGGGATTGACTTTTCTATAGTAAATTATTCAAAAACTAATTTTATACTGTCGCAAATTTTAAATATCCCAGGGATTGCCTTTTCTATAGTAAATTATTCAAAAACTAATTTTATACTGTCACAAATTTTAATTACGCCAGGGATTGCCTTTTCTATAGTAAATTATTCAAAAAATAATTTTATACTGTCACAAATTTTAATTGCGCCAGGGATTGACTTTTCTATAGTAAATTATTCAAAAACTAATTTTATACTGTCGCAAATTTTAAATATCCCAGGGATTGCCTTTTCTATAGTAAATTATTCAAAAAATAATTTTATACTGTCACAAATTTTAATTGCGCCAGGGATTGACTTTTCTATAGTAAATTATTCAAAAACTAATTTTATACTGTCACAAATTTTAAATATCCCAGGGATTGACTTTTCTATAGTAAATTATTCAAAAACTAATTTTATACTGTCGCAAATTTTAAATATCCCAGGGATTGCCTTTTCTATAGTAAATTATTCAAAAACTAATTTTATACTGTCGCAAATTTTAAATATCCCAGGGATTGACTTTTCTATAGTAAATTATTCAAAAAATAATTTTCAACTGTCACAAATTTTAAATATCCCAGGGATTGACTTTTCTATAGTAAATTATTCAAAAACTAATTTTATACTGTCGCAAATTTTAAATATCCCAGGGATTGCCTTTTCTATAGTAAATTATTCAAAAACTAATTTTATACTGTCGCAAATTTTAATTGCGCCAGGGATTGACTTTTCTATAGTAAATTATTCAAAAACTAATTTTATACTGTCACAAATTTTAAATATCCCAGGGATTGACTTTTCTATAGTAAATTATTCAAAAACTAATTTTATACTGTCGCAAATTTTAAATATCCCAGGGATTGACTTTTCTATAGTAAATTATTCAAAAACTAATTTTATACTGTCGCAAATTTTAAATATCCCAGGGATTGCCTTTTCTATAGTAAATTATTCAAAAAATAATTTTATACTGTCACAAATTTTAATTGCGCCAGGGATTGACTTTTCTATAGTAAATTATTCAAAAACTAATTTTATACTGTCGCAAATTTTAAATATCCCAGGGATTGCCTTTTCTATAGTAAATTATTCAAAAACTAATTTTATACTGTCACAAATTTTAATTACGCCAGGGATTGACTTTTCTATAGTAAATTATTCAAAAACTAATTTTATACTGTCGCAAATTTTAATTGCGCCAGGGATTGACTTTTCTATAGTAAATTATTCAAAAACTAATTTTATACTGTCACAAATTTTAATTGCGCCAGGGATTGCCTTTTCTATAGTAAATTATTCAAAAACTAATTTTATATTGTCGCAAATTTTAATTACGCCAGGGATTGCCTTTTCTATAGTAAATTATTCAAAAAATAATTTTCAACTGTCACAAATTTTAATTACGCCAGGGATTGACTTTTCTATAGTAAATTATTCAAAAACTAATTTTATACTGTCGCAAATTTTAAATATCCCAGGGATTGACTTTTCTATAGTAAATTATTCAAAAACTAATTTTATACTGTCACAAATTTTAATTGCGCCAGGGATTGACTTTTCTATAGTAAATTATTCAAAAACTAATTTTATACTGTCACAAATTTTAAATATCCCAGGGATTGACTTTTCTATAGTAAATTATTCAAAAACTAATTTTATCCTGTCGCAAATTTTAAATATCCCAGGGATTGACTTTTCTATAGTAAATTATTCAAAAAATAATTTTCAACTGTCACAAATTTTAATTACGCCAGGGATTGACTTTTCTATAGTAAATTATTCAAAAAATAATTTTATACTGTCACAAATTTTAATTGCGCCAGGGATTGACTTTTCTATAGTAAATTATTCAAAAACTAATTTTATACTGTCACAAATTTTAATTACGCCAGGGATTGACTTTTCTATAGTAAATTATTCAAAAAATAATTTTATACTGTCGCAAATTTTAAATATCCCAGGGATTGACTTTTCTATAGTAAATTATTCAAAAAATAATTTTATACTGTCGCAAATTTTAAATATCCCAGGGATTGACTTTTCTATAGTAAATTATTCAAAAAATAATTTTATACTGTCGCAAATTTTAAATATCCCAGGGATTGACTTTTCTATAGTAAATTATTCAAAAAATAATTTTCAACTGTCACAAATTTTAATTACGCCAGGGATTGCCTTTTCTATAGTAAATTATTCAAAAAATAATTTTATACTGTCACAAATTTTAATTGCGCCAGGGATTGACTTTTCTATAGTAAATTATTCAAAAACTAATTTTATACTGTCGCAAATTTTAAATATCCCAGGGATTGACTTTTCTATAGTAAATTATTCAAAAACTAATTTTATACTGTCGCAAATTTTAAATATCCCAGGGATTGCCTTTTCTATAGTAAATTATTCAAAAAATAATTTTATACTGTCACAAATTTTAAATATCCCAGGGATTGACTTTTCTATAGTAAATTATTCAAAAAATAATTTTCAACTGTCACAAATTTTAAATATCCCAGGGATTGACTTTTCTATAGTAAATTATTCAAAAAATAATTTTCAACTGTCACAAATTTTAATTACGCCAGGGATTGCCTTTTCTATAGTAAATTATTCAAAAAATAATTTTATACTGTCGCAAATTTTAAATATCCCAGGGATTGACTTTTCTATAGTAAATTATTCAAAAACTAATTTTCAACTGTCACAAATTTTAATTACGCCAGGGATTGCCTTTTCTATAGTAAATTATTCAAAAAATAATTTTATACTGTCGCAAATTTTAAATATCCCAGGGATTGACTTTTCTATAGTAAATTATTCAAAAAATAATTTTCAACTGTCACAAATTTTAATTACGCCAGGGATTGCCTTTTCTATAGTAAATTATTCAAAAAATAATTTTCAACTGTCACAAATTTTAAATATCCCAGGGATTGACTTTTCTATAGTAAATTATTCAAAAAATAATTTTCAACTGTCGCAAATTTTAAATATCCCAGGGATTGCCTTTTCTATAGTAAATTATTCAAAAACTAATTTTATACTGTCGCAAATTTTAAATATCCCAGGTATTGACTTTTCTATAGTAAATTAATTCAAAAAATAATTTTCAACTGTCACAAATTTTAATTACGCCAGGGATTGCCTTTTCTATAGTAAATTATTCAAAAAATAATTTTATACTGTCGCAAATTTTAATTGCGCCAGGGATTGACTTTTCTATAGTAAATTATTCAAAAAATAATTTTATACTGTCGCAAATTTTAAATATCCCAGGGATTGCCTTTTCTATAGTAAATTATTCAAAAAATAATTTTATACTGTCACAAATTTTAATTGCGCCAGGGATTGACTTTTCTATAGTAAATTATTCAAAAAATAATTTTATACTGTCGCAAATTTTAATTGCGCCAGGGATTGACTTTTCTATAGTAAATTATTCAAAAAATAATTTTATACTGTCGCAAATTTTAATTACGCCAGGGATTGCCTTTTCTATAGTAAATTATTCAAAAAATAATTTTCAACTGTCGCAAATTTTAATTGCGCCAGGGATTGACTTTTCTATAGTAAATTATTCAAAAAATAATTTTATACTGTCACAAATTTTAAATATCCCAGGGATTGACTTTTCTATAGTAAATTATTCAAAAACTAATTTTATACTGTCACAAATTTTAAATATCCCAGGGATTGACTTTTCTATAGTAAATTATTCAAAAACTAATTTTATACTGTCGCAAATTTTAAATATCCCAGGGATTGCCTTTTCTATAGTAAATTATTCAAAAAATAATTTTATACTGTCACAAATTTTAATTACGCCAGGGATTGACTTTTCTATAGTAAATTATTCAAAAACTAATTTTATACTGTCACAAATTTTAATTGCGCCAGGGATTGCCTTTTCTATAGTAAATTATTCAAAAACTAATTTTATACTGTCGCAAATTTTAATTACGCCAGGGATTGACTTTTCTATAGTAAATTATTCAAAAACTAATTTTCAACTGTCGCAAATTTTAATTACGCCAGGGATTGCCTTTTCTATAGTAAATTATTCAAAAACTAATTTTATACTGTCACAAATTTTAATTGCGCCAGGGATTGACTTTTCTATAGTAAATTATTCAAAAACTAATTTTATACTGTCACAAATTTTAATTGCGCCAGGGATTGACTTTTCTATAGTAAATTATTCAAAAACTAATTTTCAACTGTCGCAAATTTTAATTACGCCAGGGATTGCCTTTTCTATAGTAAATTATTCAAAAACTAATTTTATACTGTCACAAATTTTAATTGCGCCAGGGATTGACTTTTCTATAGTAAATTATTCAAAAACTAATTTTATACTGTCACAAATTTTAATTGCGCCAGGGATTGACTTTTCTATAGTAAATTATTCAAAAAATAATTTTATACTGTCGCAAATTTTAATTACGCCAGGGATTGCCTTTTCTATAGTAAATTATTCAAAAATTAATTTTCAACTGTCACAAATTTTAAATATCCCAGGGATTGACTTTTCTATAGTAAATTATTCAAAAACTAATTTTATACTGTCGCAAATTTTAAATATCCCAGGGATTGCCTTTTCTATAGTAAATTATTCAAAAAATAATTTTCAACTGTCACAAATTTTAAATATCCCAGGGATTGACTTTTCTATAGTAAATTATTCAAAAACTAATTTTATACTGTCGCAAATTTTAATTACGCCAGGGATTGCCTTTTCTATAGTAAATTATTCAAAAACTAATTTTATACTGTCACAAATTTTAAATATCCCAGGGATTGACTTTTCTATAGTAAATTATTCAAAAAATAATTTTATACTGTCACAAATTTTAATTACGCCAGGGATTGCCTTTTCTATAGTAAATTATTCAAAAACTAATTTTATACTGTCACAAATTTTAATTGCGCCAGGGATTGACTTTTCTATAGTAAATTATTCAAAAAATAATTTTCAACTGTCACAAATTTTAAATATCCCAGGGATTGACTTTTCTATAGTAAATTATTCAAAAAATAATTTTCAACTGTCGCAAATTTTAATTACGCCAGGGATTGCCTTTTCTATAGTAAATTATTCAAAAACTAATTTTATACTGTCACAAATTTTAATTGCGCCAGGGATTGACTTTTCTATAGTAAATTATTCAAAAAATAATTTTCAACTGTCACAAATTTTAAATATCCCAGGGATTGCCTTTTCTATAGTAAATTATTCAAAAACTAATTTTATACTGTCGCAAATTTTAATTACGCCAGGGATTGCCTTTTCTATAGTAAATTATTCAAAAACTAATTTTCAACTGTCGCAAATTTTAATTGCGCCAGGGATTGACTTTTCTATAGTAAATTATTCAAAAAATAATTTTATACTGTCGCAAATTTTAATTGCGCCAGGGATTGACTTTTCTATAGTAAATTATTCAAAAAATAATTTTATACTGTCACAAATTTTAATTGCGCCAGGGATTGACTTTTCTATAGTAAATTATTCAAAAACTAATTTTCAACTGTCACAAATTTTAATTACGCCAGGGATTGCCTTTTCTATAGTAAATTATTCAAAAAATAATTTTATACTGTCGCAAATTTTAAATATCCCAGGGATTGACTTTTCTATAGTAAATTATTCAAAAAATAATTTTCAACTGTCACAAATTTTAATTACGCCAGGGATTGCCTTTTCTATAGTAAATTATTCAAAAAATAATTTTCAACTGTCACAAATTTTAAATATCCCAGGGATTGACTTTTCTATAGTAAATTATTCAAAAACTAATTTTATACTGTCGCAAATTTTAAATATCCCAGGGATTGCCTTTTCTATAGTAAATTATTCAAAAAATAATTTTATTCTGTCACAAATTTTAATTACGCCAGGGATTGACTTTTCTATAGTAAATTATTCAAAAACTAATTTTATACTGTCACAAATTTTAATTGCGCCAGGGATTGCCTTTTCTATAGTAAATTATTCAAAAACTAATTTTATACTGTCGCAAATTTTAATTACGCCAGGGATTGACTTTTCTATAGTAAATTATTCAAAAACTAATTTTATACTGTCACAAATTTTAATTACGCCAGGGATTGCCTTTTCTATAGTAAATTATTCAAAAACTAATTTTATACTGTCACAAATTTTAATTGCGCCAGGGATTGACTTTTCTATAGTAAATTATTCAAAAAATAATTTTATACTGTCGCAAATTTTAATTGCGCCAGGGATTGACTTTTCTATAGTAAATTATTCAAAAAATAATTTTATACTGTCACAAATTTTAATTGCGCCAGGGATTGACTTTTCTATAGTAAATTATTCAAAAACTAATTTTCAACTGTCACAAATTTTAATTACGCCAGGGATTGCCTTTTCTATAGTAAATTATTCAAAAAATAATTTTATACTGTCGCAAATTTTAAATATCCCAGGGATTGACTTTTCTATAGTAAATTATTCAAAAAATAATTTTCAACTGTCACAAATTTTAATTACGCCAGGGATTGCCTTTTCTATAGTAAATTATTCAAAAAATAATTTTCAACTGTCACAAATTTTAAATATCCCAGGGATTGACTTTTCTATAGTAAATTATTCAAAAACTAATTTTATACTGTCGCAAATTTTAAATATCCCAGGGATTGCCTTTTCTATAGTAAATTATTCAAAAAATAATTTTATACTGTCACAAATTTTAATTACGCCAGGGATTGACTTTTCTATAGTAAATTATTCAAAAAATAATTTTATACTGTCACAAATTTTAATTACGCCAGGGATTGACTTTTCTATAGTAAATTATTCAAAAACTAATTTTATACTGTCGCAAATTTTAAATATCCCAGGGATTGCCTTTTCTATAGTAAATTATTCAAAAACTAATTTTCAACTGTCACAAATTTTAATTACGCCAGGGATTGCCTTTTCTATAGTAAATTATTCAAAAACTAATTTTATACTGTCACAAATTTTAATTGCGCCAGGGATTGACTTTTCTATAGTAAATTATTCAAAAAATAATTTTCAACTGTCACAAATTTTAAATATCCCAGGGATTGACTTTTCTATAGTAAATTATTCAAAAACTAATTTTATACTGTCGCAAATTTTAATTACGCCAGGGATTGACTTTTCTATAGTAAATTATTCAAAAACTAATTTTATACTGTCACAAATTTTAATTGCGCCAGGGATTGACTTTTCTATAGTAAATTATTCAAAAAATAATTTTCAACTGTCACAAATTTTAAATATCCCAGGGATTGACTTTTCTATAGTAAATTATTCAAAAACTAATTTTATACTGTCGCAAATTTTAATTACGCCAGGGATTGCCTTTTCTATAGTAAATTATTCAAAAACTAATTTTATACTGTCGCAAATTTTAATTACGCCAGGGATTGCCTTTTCTATAGTAAATTATTCAAAAAATAATTTTCAACTGTCACAAATTTTAATTACGCCAGGGATTGACTTTTCTATAGTAAATTATTCAAAAACTAATTTTATACTGTCGCAAATTTTAAATATCCCAGGGATTGCCTTTTCTATAGTAAATTATTCAAAAAATAATTTTATACTGTCACAAATTTTAATTACGCCAGGGATTGACTTTTCTATAGTAAATTATTCAAAAAATAATTTTATACTGTCACAAATTTTAATTGCGCCAGGGATTGACTTTTCTATAGTAAATTATTCAAAAACTAATTTTATACTGTCGCAAATTTTAAATATCCCAGGGATTGCCTTTTCTATAGTAAATTATTCAAAAACTAATTTTATACTGTCACAAATTTTAATTGCGCCAGGGATTGACTTTTCTATAGTAAATTATTCAAAAACTAATTTTATACTGTCGCAAATTTTAAATATCCCAGGGATTGACTTTTCTATAGTAAATTATTCAAAAACTAATTTTATACTGTCACAAATTTTAAATATCCCAGGGATTGACTTTTCTATAGTAAATTATTCAAAAAATAATTTTCAACTGTCACAAATTTTAAATATCCCAGGGATTGACTTTTCTATAGTAAATTATTCAAAAAATAATTTTCAACTGTCGCAAATTTTAAATATCCCAGGGATTGCCTTTTCTATAGTAAATTATTCAAAAACTAATTTTATACTGTCACAAATTTTAAATATCCCAGGGATTGACTTTTCTATAGTAAATTATTCAAAAAATAATTTTATACTGTCACAAATTTTAATTGCGCCAGGGATTGACTTTTCTATAGTAAATTATTCAAAAAATAATTTTCAACTGTCACAAATTTTAAATATCCCAGGGATTGACTTTTCTATAGTAAATTATTCAAAAACTAATTTTATACTGTCGCAAATTTTAAATATCCCAGGGATTGCCTTTTCTATAGTAAATTATTCAAAAAATAATTTTATACTGTCACAAATTTTAATTACGCCAGGGATTGACTTTTCTATAGTAAATTATTCAAAAACTAATTTTATACTGTCGCAAATTTTAAATATCCCAGGGATTGACTTTTCTATAGTAAATTATTAAAAAACTAATTTTATACTGTCACAAATTTTAAATATCCCAGGGATTGACTTTTCTATAGTAAATTATTCAAAAACTAATTTTATACTGTCGCAAATTTTAAATATCCCAGGGATTGACTTTTCTATAGTAAATTATTCAAAAACTAATTTTCAACTGTCACAAATTTTAATTACGCCAGGGATTGCCTTTTCTATAGTAAATTATTCAAAAAATAATTTTATACTGTCGCAAATTTTAAATATCCCAGGGATTGACTTTTCTATAGTAAATTATTCAAAAAATAATTTTCAACTGTCACAAATTTTAATTACGCCAGGGATTGACTTTTCTATAGTAAATTATTCAAAAACTAATTTTCAACTGTCACAAATTTTAAATATCCCAGGGATTGACTTTTCTATAGTAAATTATTCAAAAACTAATTTTATACTGTCACAAATTTTAAATATCCCAGGGATTGCCTTTTCTATAGTAAATTATTCAAAAACTAATTTTATACTGTCACAAATTTTAATTGCGCCAGGGATTGACTTTTCTATAGTAAATTATTCAAAAAATAATTTTCAACTGTCACAAATTTTAAATATCCCAGGGATTGCCTTTTCTATAGTAAATTATTCAAAAAATAATTTTATACTGTCACAAATTTTAATTGCGCCAGGGATTGCCTTTTCTATAGTAAATTATTCAAAAAATAATTTTATACTGTCGCAAATTTTAAATATCCCAGGGATTGACTTTTCTATAGTAAATTATTCAAAAAATAATTTTCAACTGTCACAAATTTTAATTACGCCAGGGATTGCCTTTTCTATAGTAAATTATTCAAAAAATAATTTTCAACTGTCACAAATTTTAATTGCGCCAGGGATTGCCTTTTCTATAGTAAATTATTCAAAAACTAATTTTATACTGTCGCAAATTTTAATTACGCCAGGGATTGACTTTTCTATAGTAAATTATTCAAAAAATAATTTTCAACTGTCACAAATTTTAATTACGCCAGGGATTGACTTTTCTATAGTAAATTATTCAAAAAATAATTTTCAACTGTCACAAATTTTAATTGCGCCAGGGATTGCCTTTTCTATAGTAAATTATTCAAAAACTAATTTTATACTGTCGCAAATTTTAATTACGCCAGGGATTGACTTTTCTATAGTAAATTATTCAAAAAATAATTTTCAACTGTCACAAATTTTAATTGCGCCAGGGATTGCCTTTTCTATAGTAAATTATTCAAAAAATAATTTTATACTGTCGCAAATTTTAAATATCCCAGGGATTGACTTTTCTATAGTAAATTATTCAAAAAATAATTTTATACTGTCGCAAATTTTAAATATCCCAGGGATTGACTTTTCTATAGTAAATTATTCAAAAACTAATTTTATACTGTCACAAATTTTAATTGCGCCAGGGATTGACTTTTCTATAGTAAATTATTCAAAAACTAATTTTATACTGTCGCAAATTTTAATTACGCCAGGGATTGCCTTTTCTATAGTAAATTATTCAAAAAATAATTTTCAACTGTCACAAATTTTAAATATCCCAGGGATTGACTTTTCTATAGTAAATTATTCAAAAACTAATTTTATACTGTCGCAAATTTTAAATATCCCAGGGATTGACTTTTCTATAGTAAATTATTCAAAAACTAATTTTATACTGTCGCAAATTTTAAATATCCCAAGGGATTGACTTTTCTATAGTAAATTATTCAAAAAATAATTTTCAACTGTCACAAATTTTAATTACGCCAGGGATTGCCTTTTCTATAGTAAATTATTCAAAAAATAATTTTCAACTGTCACAAATTTTAATTACGCCAGGGATTGCCTTTTCTATAGTAAATTATTCAAAAACTAATTTTATACTGTCGCAAATTTTAAATATCCCAGGGATTGACTTTTCTATAGTAAATTATTCAAAAACTAATTTTATACTGTCACAAATTTTAAATATCCCAGGGATTGACTTTTCTATAGTAAATTATTCAAAAACTAATTTTATACTGTCACAAATTTTAATTGCGCCAGGGATTGCCTTTTCTATAGTAAATTATTCAAAAACTAATTTTATACTGTCGCAAATTTTAAATATCCCAGGGATTGCCTTTTCTATAGTAAATTATTCAAAAAATAATTTTCAACTGTCACAAATTTTAATTACGCCAGGGATTGCCTTTTCTATAGTAAATTATTCAAAAAATAATTTTATACTGTCGCAAATTTTAAATATCCCAGGGATTGACTTTTCTATAGTAAATTATTCAAAAATAATTTTCAACTGTCACAAATTTTAATTACGCCAGGGATTGCCTTTTCTATAGTAATTATTCAAAAAATAATTTTATACTGTCGCAAATTTTAAATATCCCAGGGATTGACTTTTCTATAGTAAATTATTCAAAAAATAATTTCCTTCACCAAAACTGTCACAAATTTTAAATATCCCAGGGATTGACTTATCTATAGTAAATTATTCAAAAACTAATTTTCAACTGTCACAAATTTTAATTACGCCAGGGATTGCCTTTTCTATAGTAAATTATTCAAAAATAATTTTATACTGTCGCAAATTTTAAATATCCCAGGGATTGACTTTTCTATAGTAAATTATTCAAAAACTAATTTTATACTGTCACAAATTTTAATTGCGCCAGGGATTGCCTTTTCTATAGTAAATTATTCAAAAACTAATTTTATACTGTCGCAAATTTTAAATATCCCAGGGATTGCCTTTTCTATAGTAAATTATTCAAAAAATAATTTTCAACTGTCACAAATTTTAATTGCGCCAGGGATTGCCTTTTCTATAGTAAATTATTCAAAAACTAATTTTCAACTGTCACAAATTTTAATTACGCCAGGGATTGACTTTTCTATATTATTAAATTATTCAATAATAAAAATCCCTGGCGCAATTAAAATTTGCGACAGTATAAAATTAGTTTTTGAATAATTTACTATAGAAAAGGCAATCCCTGGCGCAATTAAAATTTGTGACAGTATAAAATTATTTTTTGAATAATTTACTATAGAAAAGTCAATCCCTGGCGTAATTAAAATTTGCGACAGTATAAAATTAGTTTTTGAATAATTTACTATAGAAAAGGCAATCCCCTGGCGCAATTAAAATTTGTGACAGTATAAAATTATTTTTTGAATAATTTACTATAGAAAAGGCAATCCCTGGGATATTTAAAATTTGCGACAGTATAAAATTAGTTTTTGAATAATTTACTATAGAAAAGTCAATCCCTGGGATATTTAAAATTTGTGACAGTATAAAATTAGTTTTTGAATAATTTACTATAGAAAAGGCAATCCCTGGGATATTTAAAATTTGCGACAGTTGAAAATTATTTTTTTGAATAATTTACTATAGAAAAGTCAATCCCTGGGATATTTAAAATTTGTGACAGTTGAAAATTATTTTTTGAATAATTTACTATAGAAAAGGCAATCCCTGGCGTAATTAAAATTTGTGACAGTATAAAATTAGTTTTTGAATAATTTAATAATATATATTATATATATTTCTATAGTAAATTATTCAAAAACTAATTTTCAACTGTCACAAATTTTAATTACGCCAGCGATTGCCTTTTCTATAGTAAATTATTCAAAAACTAATTTTATACTGTCACAAATTTTAATTGCGCCAGGGATTGACTTTTCTATAGTAAATTATTCAAAAACTAATTTTATACTGTCGCAAATTTTAAATATCCCAGGGATTGCCTTTTCTATAGTAAATTATTCAAAAAATAATTTTATACTGTCACAAATTTTAATTACGCCAGGGATTGACTTTTCTATAGTAAATTATTCAAAAACTAATTTTATACTGTCACAAATTTTAATTGCGCCAGGGATTGACTTTTCTATAGTAAATTATTCAAAAAATAATTTTCAACTGTCACAAATTTTAAATATCCCAGGGATTGACTTTTCTATAGTAAATTATTCAAAAACTAATTTTATACTGTCGCAAATTTTAAATATCCCAGGGATTGACTTTTCTATAGTAAATTATTCAAAAAATAATTTTCAACTGTCACAAATTTTTAATTACGCCAGGGATTGACTTTTCTATAGTAAATTATTCAAAAAACTAATTTTATACTGTCGCAAATTTTAAATATCCCAGGGATTGCCTTTTCTATAGTAAATTATTCAAAAAATAATTTTATACTGTCAGAAATTTTAATTACGCCAGGGATTGACTTTTCTATAGTAAATTATTCAAAAACTAATTTTATACTGTCGCAAATTTTAAATATCCCAGGGATTGACTTTTCTATAGTAAATTATTCAAAAAATAATGTTCAACTGTCACAAATTTTAATTACGCCAGGGATTGACTTTTCTATAGTAAATTATTCAAAAACTAATTTTATACTGTCGCAAATTTTAAATATCCCAGGGATTGCCTTTTCTATAGTAAATTATTCAAAAAATTTATTTATATAAAGGCAATCCCTGGGATATTTAAAATTTGTGACAGTATAAAATTAGTTTTTGAATAATTTACTATAGAAAAGGCAATCCCCTGGCGTAATTAAAATTTGTGACAGTTGAAAAATTAGTTTTTGAATAATTTACTATAGAAAAGTCAATCCCTGGGATATTTAAAATTTGCGACAGTATAAAATTAGTTTTTGAATAATTTACTATAGAAAAGTCAATCCCTGGGATATTTAAAATTTGCGACAGTATAAAATTAGTTTTTGAATAATTTACTATAGAAAAGTCAATCCCTGGGATATTTAAAATTTGTGACAGTATAAAATTATTTTTTGAATAATTGACTATAGAAAAGGCAATCCCTGGGATATTTAAAATTTGCGACAGTATAAAATTATTTTTTGAATAATTTACTATAGAAAAGGCAATCCCTGGCGCAATTAAAATTTGTGACAGTTGAAAATTAGTTTTTGAATAATTTACTATAGAAAAGTCAATCCCTGGGATATTTAAAATTTGCGACAGTATAAAATTAGTTTTTGAATAATTTACTATAGAAAAGTCAATCCCTGGGATATTTAAAATTTGTGACAGTATAAAATTAGTTTTTGAATAATTTACTATAGAAAAGTCAATCCCTGGGATATTTAAAATTTGCGACAGTATAAAATTAGTTTTTGAATAATTTACTATAGAAAAGTCAATCCCTGGCGTAATTAAAATTTGTGACAGTATAAAATTATTTTTTGAATAATTTACTATAGAAAAGGCAATCCCTGGGATATTTAAAATTTGCGACAGTATAAAAATTAGTTTTTGAATAATTTACTATAGAAAAGTCAATCCCTGGGATATTTAAAATTTGTGACAGTTGAAAATTATTTTTTGAATAATTTACTATAGAAAAGTCAATCCCTGGCGCAATTAAAATTTGTGACAGTATAAAATTATTTTTTGAATAATTTACTATAGAAAAGTCAATCCCTGGGATATTTAAAATTTGTGACAGTATAAAATTAGTTTTTGAATAATTTACTATAGAAAAGGCAATCCCTGGGATATTTAAAATTTGCGACAGTTGAAAATTATTTTTTGAATAATTTACTATAGAAAAGGCAATCCCTGGGATATTTAAAATTTGCGACAGTATAAAATTATTTTTTGAATAATTTACTATAGAAAAGTCAATCCTGGGATATTTAAAATTTGTGACAGTTGAAAATTATTTTTTGAATAATTTACTATAGAAAAGTCAATCCCTGGGATATTTAAAATTTGTGACAGTATAAAATTAGTTTTTGAATAATTTACTATAGAAAAGGCAATCCCTGGGATATTTAAAATTTGCGACAGTTTGAAAATTATTTTTTGAATAATTTACTATAGAAAAGTCAATCCCTGGGATATTTAAATTTGTGACAGTTGAAAATTATTTTTTGAATAATTTACTATAGAAAAGGCAATCCCTGGCGTAATTAAAATTTGTGACAGTATAAAATTATTTTTTGAATAATTTACTATAGAAAAGGCAATCCCTGGCGTAATTAAAATTTGTGACAGTTGAAAATTATTTTTTGAATAATTTACTATAGAAAAGTCAATCCCTGGGATATTTAAAATTTGCGACAGTATAAAATTAGTTTTTGAATAATTTACTATAGAAAAGGCAATCCCTGGGATATTTAAAATTTGCGACAGTTGAAAATTATTTTTTGAATAATTTACTATAGAAAAGTCAATCCCTGGGATATTTAAAATTTGTGACAGTATAAAATTAGTTTTTGAATAATTTACTATAGAAAAGTCAATCCCTGGCGCAATTAAAATTTGTGACAGTATAAAATTATTTTTTGAATAATTTACTATAGAAAAGGCAATCCCTGGCGTAATTAAAATTTGTGACAGTTGAAAATTATTTTTTGAATAATTTACTATAGAAAAGGCAATCCCTGGGATATTTAAAATTTGCGACAGTATAAAATTAGTTTTTGAATAATTTACTATAGAAAAGTCAATCCCTGGGATATTTAAAATTTGTGACAGTTGAAAATTATTTTTTGAATAATTTACTATAGAAAAGTCAATCCCTGGCGCAATTAAAATTTGTGACAGTATAAAATTATTTTTTGAATAATTTACTATAGAAAAGTCAATCCCTGGCGCAATTAAAATTTGTGACAGTATAAAATTATTTTTTGAATAATTTACTATAGAAAAGGCAATCCCTGGGATATTTAAAATTTGCGACAGTATAAAATTAGTTTTTGAATAATTTACTATAGAAAAGGCAATCCCTGGGATATTTAAAATTTGCGACAGTATAAAATTAGTTTTTGAATAATTTACTATAGAAAAGTCAATCCCTGGCGCAATTAAAATTTGTGACAGTATAAAATTAGTTTTTGAATAATTTACTATAGAAAAGGCAATCCCTGGCGCAATTAAAATTTGTGACAGTATAAAATTAGTTTTTGAATAATTTACTATAGAAAAGTCAATCCCTGGGATATTTAAAATTTGCGACAGTATAAAATTAGTTTTTGAATAATTTACTATAGAAAAGTCAATCCCTGGTATATTTAAAATTTGTGACAGTATAAAATTATTTTTTGAATAATTTACTATAGAAAAGGCAATCCCTGGGATATTTAAAATTTGCGACAGTATAAAATTATTTTTTGAATAATTTACTATAGAAAAGTCAATCCCTGGCGCAATTAAAATTTGCGACAGTATAAAATAAGTTTTTGAATAATTTACTATAGAAAAGTCAATCCCTGGGATATTTAAAATTTGCGACAGTATAAAATTAGTTTTTGAATAATTTACTATAGAAAAGTCAATCCCTGGGATATTTAAAATTTGTGACAGTATAAAATTATTTTTTGAATAATTTACTATAGAAAAGGCAATCCCTGGGATATTTAAAATTTGCGACAGTATAAAATTAGTTTTTGAATAATTTACTATAGAAAAGTCAATCCCTGGGATATTTAAAATTTGTGACAGTTGAAAATTATTTTTTGAATAATTTACTATAGAAAAGTCAATCCCTGGGATATTTAAAATTTGTGACAGTATAAAATTAGTTTTTGAATAATTTACTATAGAAAAGGCAATCCCTGGGATATTTAAAATTTGCGACAGTTGAAAATTATTTTTTGAATAATTTACTATAGAAAAGTCAATCCCTGGGATATTTAAAATTTGTGACAGTTGAAAATTATTTTTTGAATAATTTACTATAGAAAAGGCAATCCCTGGCGTAATTAAAATTTGTGACAGTATAAAATTATTTTTTGAATAATTTACTATAGAAAAGGCAATCCCTGGCGTAATTAAAATTTGTGACAGTTGAAAATTATTTTTTGAATAATTTACTATAGAAAAGTCAATCCCTGGGATATTTAAAATTTGCGACAGTATAAAATTATTTTTTGAATAATTTACTATAGAAAAGTCAATCCCTGGGATATTTAAAATTTGCGACAGTATAAAATTATTTTTTGAATAATTTACTATAGAAAAGTCAATCCCTGGGATATTTAAAATTTGTGACAGTATAAAATTAGTTTTTGAATAATTTACTATAGAAAAGTCAATCCCTGGCGCAATTAAAATTTGTGACAGTATAAAATTATTTTTTGAATAATTTACTATAGAAAAGGCAATCCCTGGCGTAATTAAAATTTGTGACAGTATAAAATTAGTTTTTGAATAATTTACTATAGAAAAGTCAATCCCTGGCGTAATTAAAATTTGTGACAGTTGAAAATTAGTTTTTGAATAATTTACTATAGAAAAGTCAATCCCTGGCGTAATTAAAATTTGTGACAGTATAAAATTATTTTTTGAATAATTTACTATAGAAAAGTCAATCCCTGGCGCAATTAAAATTTGTGACAGTATAAAATTATTTTTTGAATAATTTACTATAGAAAAGTCAATCCCTGGCGTAATTAAAATTTGTGACAGTATAAAATTATTTTTTGAATAATTTACTATAGAAAAGGCAATCCCTGGGATATTTAAAATTTGCGACAGTATAAAATTAGTTTTTGAATAATTTACTATAGAAAAGTCAATCCCTGGGATATTTAAAATTTGCGACAGTATAAAATTATTTTTTGAATAATTTACTATAGAAAAGTCAATCCCTGGGATATTTAAAATTTGTGACAGTATAAAATTAGTTTTTGAATAATTTACTATAGAAAAGGCAATCCCTGGGATATTTAAAATTTGCGACAGTTGAAAATTATTTTTTGAATAATTTACTATAGAAAAGTCAATCCCTGGGATATTTAAAATTTGTGACAGTTGAAAATTATTTTTTGAATAATTTACTATAGAAAAGGCAATCCCTGGCGTAATTAAAATTTGTGACAGTATAAAATTATTTTTTGAATAATTTACTATAGAAAAGGCAATCCCTGGGATATTTAAAATTTGCGACAGTATAAAATTAGTTTTTGAATAATTTACTATAGAAAAGTCAATCCCTGGGATATTTAAAATTTGTGACAGTATAAAATTATTTTTTGAATAATTTACTATAGAAAAGGCAATCCCTGGGATATTTAAAATTTGCGACAGTATAAAATTAGTTTTTGAATAATTTACTATAGAAAAGTCAATCCCTGGGATATTTAAAATTTGCGACAGTATAAAATTAGTTTTTGAATAATTTACTATAGAAAAGTCAATCCCTGGGATATTTAAAATTTGCGACAGTATAAAATTATTTTTTGAATAATTTACTATAGAAAAGTCAATCCCTGGGATATTTAAAATTTGTGACAGTATAAAATTAGTTTTTGAATAATTTACTATAGAAAAGGCAATCCCTGGGATATTTAAAATTTGCGACAGTTGAAAATTATTTTTTGAATAATTTACTATAGAAAAGTCAATCCCTGGGATATTTAAAATTTGTGACAGTTGAAAATTATTTTTTGAATAATTTACTATAGAAAAGGCAATCCCTGGCGTAATTAAAATTTGTGACAGTATAAAATTAGTTTTTGAATAATTTACTATAGAAAAGTCAATCCCTGGCGTAATTAAAATTTGTGACAGTTGAAAATTAGTTTTTGAATAATTTACTATAGAAAAGTCAATCCCTGGCGTAATTAAAATTTGTGACAGTATAAAATTAGTTTTTGAATAATTTACTATAGAAAAGTCAATCCCTGGCGTAATTAAAATTTGCGACAGTATAAAATTAGTTTTTGAATAATTTACTATAGAAAAGTCAATCCCTGGCGCAATTAAAATTTGTGACAGTATAAAATTAGTTTTTGAATAATTTACTATAGAAAAGTCAATCCCTGGCGCAATTAAAATTTGTGACAGTTGAAAATTATTTTTTGAATAATTTACTATAGAAAAGTCAATCCCTGGGATATTTAAAATTTGCGACAGTATAAAATTAGTTTTTGAATAATTTACTATAGAAAAGTCAATCCCTGGGATATTTAAAATTTGTGACAGTATAAAATTAGTTTTTGAATAATTTACTATAGAAAAGTCAATCCCTGGGATATTTAAAATTTGCGACAGTATAAAATTAGTTTTTGAATAATTTACTATAGAAAAGTCAATCCCTGGCGTAATTAAAATTTGTGACAGTATAAAATTATTTTTTGAATAATTTACTATAGAAAAGGCAATCCCTGGGATATTTAAAATTTGCGACAGTATAAAATTAGTTTTTGAATAATTTACTATAGAAAAGTCAATCCCTGGGATATTTAAAATTTGTGACAGTTGAAAATTATTTTTTGAATAATTTACTATAGAAAAGTCAATCCCTGGCGCAATTAAAATTTGTGACAGTATAAAATTATTTTTTGAATAATTTACTATAGAAAAGTCAATCCCTGGGATATTTAAAATTTGTGACAGTATAAAATTAGTTTTTGAATAATTTACTATAGAAAAGGCAATCCCTGGGATATTTAAAATTTGCGACAGTTGAAAATTATTTTTTGAATAATTTACTATAGAAAAGTCAATCCCTGGGATATTTAAAATTTGTGACAGTTGAAAATTATTTTTTGAATAATTTACTATAGAAAAGTCAATCCCTGGGATATTTAAAATTTGTGACAGTATAAAATTAGTTTTTGAATAATTTACTATAGAAAAGTCAATCCCTGGGATATTTAAAATTTGCGACAGTATAAAATTAGTTTTTGAATAATTTACTATAGAAAAGTCAATCCCTGGCGTAATTAAAATTTGTGACAGTATAAAATTATTTTTTGAATAATTTACTATAGAAAAGGCAATCCCTGGGATATTTAAAATTTGCGACAGTATAAAATTAGTTTTTGAATAATTTACTATAGAAAAGGCAATCCCTGGCGTAATTAAAATTTGTGACAGTTGAAAATTAGTTTTTGAATAATTTACTATAGAAAAGTCAATCCCTGGCGTAATTAAAATTTGTGACAGTTGAAAATTATTTTTTGAATAATTTACTATAGAAAAGTCAATCCCTGGGATATTTAAAATTTGCGACAGTATAAAATTAGTTTTTGAATAATTTACTATAGAAAAGTCAATCCCTGGCGCAATTAAAATTTGTGACAGTATAAAATTATTTTTTGAATAATTTACTATAGAAAAGTCAATCCCTGGGATATTTAAAATTTGCGACAGTTGAAAATTATTTTTTGAATAATTTACTATAGAAAAGTCAATCCCTGGCGCAATTAAAATTTGTGACAGTATAAAATTATTTTTTGAATAATTTACTATAGAAAAGTCAATCCCTGGCGCAATTAAAATTTGCGACAGTATAAAATTATTTTTTGAATAATTTACTATAGAAAAGTCAATCCCTGGCGCAATTAAAATTTGCGACAGTTGAAAATTATTTTTTGAATAATTTACTATAGAAAAGGCAATCCCTGGCGTAATTAAAATTTGTGACAGTTGAAAATTATTTTTTGAATAATTTACTATAGAAAAGTCAATCCCTGGGATATTTAAAATTTGCGACAGTATAAAATTAGTTTTTGAATAATTTACTATAGAAAAGGCAATCCCTGGCGCAATTAAAATTTGTGACAGTATAAAATTAGTTTTTGAATAATTTACTATAGAAAAGTCAATCCCTGGCGTAATTAAAATTTGTGACAGTATAAAATTATTTTTTGAATAATTTACTATAGAAAAGGCAATCCCTGGGATATTTAAAATATATATATATATATTTTATACTGTCGCAAATTTTAAATATCCCAGGGATTGCCTTTTCTATAGTAAATTATTCAAAAAATAATTTTCAACTGTCACAAATTTTAATTGCGCCAGGGATTGCCTTTTCTATAGTAAATTTTTCAAAAAATAATTTTCAACTGTCACAAATTTTATGTGCGCCAGGGATTGACTTTTCTATAGTAAATTATTCAAAAACTAATTTTATACTGTCGCAAATTTTAAATATCCCAGGGATTGACTTTTCTATAGTAAATTATTCAAAAACTAATTTTATACTGTCACAAATTTTAATTACGCCAGGGATTGACTTTTCTATAGTAAATTATTCAAAAAATAATTTTATACTGTCACAAATTTTAATTGCGCCAGGGATTGACTTTTCTATAGTAAATTATTCAAAAAATAATTTTATACTGTCACAAATTTTAATTACGCCAGGGATTGACTTTTCTATAGTAAATTATTCAAAAAATAATTTTATACTGTCGCAAATTTTAAATATCCCAGGGATTGACTTTTCTATAGTAAATTATTCAAAAAATAATTTTCAACTGTCACAAATTTTAATTACGCCAGGGATTGCCTTTTCTATAGTAAATTATTCAAAAAATAATTTTATACTGTCACAAATTTTAATTGCGCCAGGGATTGACTTTTCTATAGTAAATTATTCAAAAACTAATTTTATACTGTCACAAATTTTAAATATCCCAGGGATTGACTTTTCTATAGTAAATTATTCAAAAAATAATTTTATACTGTCGCAAATTTTAAATATCCCAGGGATTGACTTTTCTATAGTAAATTATTCAAAAAATAATTTTATACTGTCGCAAATTTTAAATATCCCAGGGATTGACTTTTCTATAGTAAATTATTCAAAAAATAATTTTCAACTGTCACAAATTTTAATTACGCCAGGGATTGCCTTTTCTATAGTAAATTATTCAAAAAATAATTTTATACTGTCACAAATTTTAATTACGCCAGGGATTGCCTTTTCTATAGTAAATTATTCAAAAAATAATTTTCAACTGTCACAAATTTTAAATATCCCAGGGATTGACTTTTCTATAGTAAATTATTCAAAAAATAATTTTCAACTGTCGCAAATTTTAAATATCCCAGGGATTGCCTTTTCTATAGTAAATTATTCAAAAACTAATTTTATACTGTCACAAATTTTAAATATCCCAGGGATTGACTTTTCTATAGTAAATTATTCAAAAAATAATTTTCAACTGTCACAAATTTTAAATATCCCAGGGATTGACTTTTCTATAGTAAATTATTCAAAAACTAATTTTATACTGTCGCAAATTTTAAATATCCCAGGGATTGCCTTTTCTATAGTAAATTATTCAAAAACTAATTTTATACTGTCGCAAATTTTAAATATCCCAGGGATTGCCTTTTCTATAGTAAATTATTCAAAAAATAATTTTATACTGTCACAAATTTTAAATATCCCAGGGATTGACTTTTCTATAGTAAATTATTCAAAAACTAATTTTATACTGTCGCAAATTTTAAATATCCCAGGGATTGCCTTTTCTATAGTAAATTATTCAAAAAATAATTTTATACTGTCACAAATTTTAATTACGCCAGGGATTGCCTTCTCTATAGTAAATTATTCAAAAAATAATTTTCAACTGTCACAAATTTTAAATATCCCAGGGATTGACTTTTCTATAGTAAATTATTCAAAAAATAATTTTCAACTGTCGCAAATTTTAAATATCCCAGGGATTGCCTTTTCTATAGTAAATTATTCAAAAACTAATTTTATACTGTCACAAATTTTAAATATCCCAGGGATTGACTTTTCTATAGTAAATTATTCAAAAAATAATTTTATACTGTCGCAAATTTTAAATATCCCAGGGATTGACTTTTCTATAGTAAATTATTCAAAAACTAATTTTATACTGTCGCAAATTTTAAATATCCCAGGGATTGCCTTTTCTATAGTAAATTATTCAAAAAATAATTTTATACTGTCACAAATTTTAATTACGCCAGGGATTGACTTTTCTATAGTAAATTATTCAAAAAATAATTTCATACTGTCACAAATTTTAATTGCGCCAGGGATTGACTTTTCTATAGTAAATTATTCAAAAAATAATTTTATACTGTCACAAATTTTAATTACGCCAGGGATTGACTTTTCTATAGTAAATTATTCAAAAACTAATTTTCAACTGTCACAAATTTTAATTACGCCAGGGATTGACTTTTCTATAGTAAATTATTCAAAAACTAATTTTATACTGTCACAAATTTTAATTACGCCAGGGATTGCCTTTTCTATAGTAAATTATTCAAAAAATAATTTTCAACTGTCACAAATTTTAAATATCCCAGGGATTGACTTTTCTATAGTAAATTATTCAAAAAATAATTTTCAACTGTCGCAAATTTTAAATATCCCAGGGATTGCCTTTTCTATAGTAAATTATTCAAAAACTAATTTTATACTGTCACAAATTTTAAATATCCCAGGGATTGACTTTTCTATAGTAAATTATTCAAAAAATAATTTTATACTGTCGCAAATTTTAAATATCCCAGGATTGACTTTTCTATAGTAAATTATTCAAAAACTAATTTTATACTGTCGCAAATTTTAAATATCCCAGGGATTGACTTTTCTATAGTAAATTATTCAAAAACTAATTTTATACTGTCGCAAATTTTAAATATCCCAGGGATTGCCTTTTCTATAGTAAATTATTCAAAAAATAATTTTATACTGTCACAAATTTTAAATATCCCAGGGATTGACTTTTCTATAGTAAATTATTCAAAAACTAATTTTATACTGTCACAAATTTTAAATATCCCAGGGATTGCCTTTTCTATAGTAAATTATTCAAAAACTAATTTTATACTGTCGCAAATTTTAATTACGCCAGGGATTGACTTTTCTATAGTAAATTATTCAAAAAATAATTTTCAACTGTCACAAATTTTAATTGCGCCAGGGATTGCCTTTTCTATAGTAAATTATTCAAAAACTAATTTTCAACTGTCACAAATTTTAAATATCCCAGGGATTGACTTTTCTATAGTAAATTATTCAAAAACTAATTTTATACTGTCGCAAATTTTAAATATCCCAGGGATTGCCTTTTCTATAGTAAATTATTCAAAAAATAATTTTATACTGTCACAAATTTTAATTACGCCAGGGATTGACTTTTCTATAGTAAATTATTCAAAAAATAATTTTCAACTGTCACAAATTTTAATTACGCCAGGGATTGCCTTTTCTATAGTAAATTATTCAAAAAATAATTTTCAACTGTCGCAAATTTTAATTGCGCCAGGGATTGACTTTTCTATAGTAAATTATTCAAAAAATAATTTTATACTGTCACAAATTTTAATTACGCCAGGGATTGACTTTTCTATAGTAAATTATTCAAAAACTAATTTTCAACTGTCACAAATTTTAATTACGCCAGGGATTGACTTTTCTATAGTAAATTATTCAAAAACTAATTTTATACTGTCACAAATTTTAATTACGCCAGGGATTGCCTTTTCTATAGTAAATTATTCAAAAAATAATTTTCAACTGTCACAAATTTTAAATATCCCAGGGATTGACTTTTCTATAGTAAATTATTCAAAAAATAATTTTCAACTGTCGCAAATTTTAAATATCCCAGGGATTGCCTTTTCTATAGTAAATTATTCAAAAACTAATTTTATACTGTCACAAATTTTAAATATCCCAGGGATTGACTTTTCTATAGTAAATTATTCAAAAAATAATTTTATACTGTCGCAAATTTTAAATATCCCAGGGATTGACTTTTCTATAGTAAATTATTCAAAAACTAATTTTATACTGTCGCAAATTTTAAATATCCCAGGGATTGACTTTTCTATAGTAAATTATTCAAAAAATAATTTTCAACTGTCACAAATTTTAAATATCCCAGGGATTGACTTTTCTATAGTAAATTATTCAAAAAATAATTTTCAACTGTCACAAATTTTAATTACGCCAGGGATTGCCTTTTCTATAGTAAATTATTCAAAAACTAATTTTATACTGTCGCAAATTTTAAATATCCCAGGGATTGCCTTTTCTATAGTAAATTATTCAAAAACTAATTTTCAACTGTCACAAATTTTAATTACGCCAGGGATTGACTTTTCTATAGTAAATTATTCAAAAACTAATTTTATACTGTCACAAATTTTAATTACGCCAGGGATTGCCTTTTCTATAGTAAATTATTCAAAAAATAATTTTCAACTGTCACAAATTTTAAATATCCCAGGGATTGACTTTTCTATAGTAAATTATTCAAAAAATAATTTTCAACTGTCGCAAATTTTAAATATCCCAGGGATTGCCTTTTCTATAGTAAATTATTCAAAAACTAATTTTATACTGTCACAAATTTTAAATATCCCAGGGATTGACTTTTCTATAGTAAATTATTCAAAAAATAATTTTATACTGTCGCAAATTTTAAATATCCCAGGGATTGACTTTTCTATAGTAAATTATTCAAAAACTAATTTTCAACTGTCACAAATTTTAATTACGCCAGGGATTGACTTTTCTATAGTAAATTATTCAAAAACTAATTTTATACTGTCGCAAATTTTAAATATCCCAGGGATTGACTTTTCTATAGTAAATTATTCAAAAACTAATTTTCAACTGTCACAAATTTTAATTACGCCAGGGATTGCCTTTTCTATAGTAAATTATTCAAAAAATAATTTTATACTGTCACAAATTTTAATTGGCCAGGGATTGACTTTTCTATAGTAAATTATTCAAAAAATAATTTTATACTGTCGCAAATTTTAATTGCGCCAGGGATTGACTTTTCTATAGTAAATTATTCAAAAAATAATTTTATACTGTCACAAATTTTAATTGCGCCAGGGATTGACTTTTCTATAGTAAATTATTCAAAAACTAATTTTCAACTGTCACAAATTTTAATTACGCCAGGGATTGCCTTTTCTATAGTAAATTATTCAAAAAATAATTTTATACTGTCGCAAATTTTAAATATCCCAGGGATTGACTTTTCTATAGTAAATTATTCAAAAACTAATTTTATACTGTCGCAAATTTTAAATATCCCAGGGATTGCCTTTTCTATAGTAAATTATTCAAAAACTAATTTTATACTGTCACAAATTTTAAATATCCCAGGGATTGCCTTTTCTATAGTAAATTATTCAAAAACTAATTTTATACTGTCGCAAATTTTAATTACGCCAGGGATTGACTTTTCTATAGTTAATTATTCAAAAACTAATTTTATACTGTCACAAATTTTAATTACGCCAGGGATTGCCTTTTCTATAGTAAATTATTCAAAAACTAATTTTATACTGTCACAAATTTAAATATCCCAGGGATTGCCTTTTCTATAGTAAATTATTCAAAAAATAATTTTATACTGTCACAAATTTTAATTACGCCAGGGATTGACTTTTCTATAGTAAATTATTCAAAAACTAATTTTATACTGTCGCAAATTTTTAAATATCCAGGGATTGCCTTTTCTATAGTAAATTATTCAAAAACTAATTTTTATACTGTCACAAATTTTAAATATCCCAGGGATTGCCTTTTCTATAGTAAATTATTCAAAAACTAATTTTATACTGTCGCAAATTTTAATTACGCCAGGGATTGACATTTCTATAGTAAATTATTCAAAAACTAATTTTATACTGTCACAAATTTTAATTACGCCAGGGATTGCCTTTTCTATAGTAAATTATTCAAAAAATAATTTTCAACTGTCACAAATTTTAATTACGCCAGGGATTGCCTTTTCTATAGTAAATTATTCAAAAAATAATTTTCAACTGTCACAAATTTTAAATATCCCAGGGATTGACTTTTCTATAGTAAATTATTCAAAAACTAATTTTATACTGTCACAAATTTTAAATATCCCAGGGATTGACTTTTCTATAGTAAATTATTCAAAACCTAATTTTATACTGTCACAAATTTTAATTACGCCAGGGATTGCCTTTTCTATAGTAAATTATTCAAAAACTAATTTTATACTGTCGCAAATTTTAAATATCCCAGGGATTGCCTTTTCTATAGTAAATTATTCAAAAACTAATTTTATACTGTCACAAATTTTAAATATCCCAGGGATTGCCTTTTCTATAGTAAATTATTCAAAAACTAATTTTATACTGTCACAAATTTTAATTGCGCCAGGGATTGACTTTTCTATAGTAAATTATTCAAAAAATAATTTTATACTGTCGCAAATTTTAATTGCGCCAGGGATTGACTTTTCTATAGTAAATTATTCAAAAAATAATTTTATACTGTCGCAAATTTTAATTGCGCCAGGGGATTGACTTTTCTATAGTAAATTATTCAAAAACTAATTTTATACTGTCACAAATTTTAATTGCGCCAGGGATTGACTTTTCTATAGTAAATTATTCAAAAAATAATTTTATACTGTCGCAAATTTTAATTGCGCCAGGGATTGACTTTTCTATAGTAAATTATTCAAAAAATAATTTTATACTGTCACAAATTTTAATTGCGCCAGGGATTGACTTTTCTATAGTAAATTATTCAAAAACTAATTTTCAACTGTCACAAATTTTAATTACGCCAGGGATTGCCTTTTCTATAGTAAATTATTCAAAAAATAATTTTATACTGTCGCAAATTTTAAATATCCCAGGGATTGACTTTTCTATAGTAAATTATTCAAAAACTAATTTTATACTGTCGCAAATTTTAATTACGCCAGGGATTGACTTTTCTATAGTAAATTATTCAAAAACTAATTTTATACTGTCGCAAATTTTAAATATCCCAGGGATTGCCTTTTCTATAGTAAATTATTCAAAAAATAATTTTATACTGTCACAAATTTTAATTACGCCAGGGATTGACTTTTCTATAGTAAATTATTCAAAAAATAATTTTCAACTGTCACAAATTTTAATTACGCCAGGGATTGCCTTTTCTATAGTAAATTATTCAAAAAATAATTTTCAACTGTCACAAATTTTAAATATCCCAGGGATTGACTTTTCTATAGTAAATTATTCAAAAACTAATTTTATACTGTCACAAATTTTAATTACGCCAGGGATTGCCTTTTCTATAGTAAATTATTCAAAAACTAATTTTATACTGTCACAAATTTTAATTGCGCCAGGGATTGACTTTTCTATAGTAAATTATTCAAAAACTAATTTTATACTGTCACAAATTTTAATTGCGCCAGGGATTGACTTTTCTATAGTAAATTATTCAAAAACTAATTTTCAACTGTCGCAAATTTTAATTACGCCAGGGATTGCCTTTTCTATAGTAAATTATTCAAAAACTAATTTTATACTGTCACAAATTTTAATTGCGCCAGGGATTGCCTTTTCTATAGTAAATTATTCAAAAAATAATTTTCAA
Organism: Dioctria linearis; assembly: GCA_963930735.1. NCBI lineage: Eukaryota > Metazoa > Arthropoda > Insecta > Diptera > Asilidae > Dioctria > Dioctria linearis. The sequence continues at coordinate 45,270 of CAWVNZ010000526.1, forward strand.
CTGTCACAAATTTTAAATATCCCAGGGATTGACTTTTCTATAGTAAATTATTCAAAAACTAATTTTATACTGTCGCAAATTTTAATTACGCCAGGGATTGACTTTTCTATAGTAAATTATTCAAAAACTAATTTTATACTGTCACAAATTTTAATTACGCCAGGGATTGCCTTTTCTATAGTAAATTATTCAAAAACTAATTTTATACTGTCACAAATTTTAATTGCGCCAGGGATTGACTTTTCTATAGTAAATTATTCAAAAACTAATTTTATACTGTCACAAATTTTAATTGCGCCAGGGATTGACTTTTCTATAGTAAATTATTCAAAAACTAATTTTCAACTGTCGCAAATTTTAATTACGCCAGGGATTGCCTTTTCTATAGTAAATTATTCAAAAACTAATTTTATACTGTCACAAATTTTAATTGCGCCAGGGATTGCCTTTTCTATAGTAAATTATTCAAAAAATAATTTTCAACTGTCACAAATTTTAATTACGCCAGGGATTGCCTTTTCTATAGTAAATTATTCAAAAAATAATTTTATACTGTCGCAAATTTTAAATATCCCAGGGATTGACTTTTCTATAGTAAATTATTCAAAAAATAATTTTCAACTGTCACAAATTTTAATTACGCCAGGGATTGCCTTTTCTATAGTAAATTATTCAAAAAATAATTTTCAACTGTCACAAATTTTAAATATCCCAGGGATTGACTTTTCTATAGTAAATTATTCAAAAACTAATTTTATACTGTCGCAAATTTTAAATATCCCAGGGATTGCCTTTTCTATAGTAAATTATTCAAAAAATAATTTTATACTGTCACAAATTTTAATTACGCCAGGGATTGACTTTTCTATAGTAAATTATTCAAAAACTAATTTTATACTGTCACAAATTTTAATTGCGCCAGGGATTGCCTTTTCTATAGTAAATTATTCAAAAACTAATTTTATACTGTCGCAAATTTTAATTACGCAGGGATTGACTTTTCTATAGTAAATTATTCAAAAACTAATTTTATACTGTCACAAATTTTAATTGCGCCAGGGATTGCCTTTTCTATAGTAAATTATTCAAAAACTAATTTTATACTGTCGCAAATTTTAAATATCCCAGGGATTGACTTTTCTATAGTAAATTATTCAAAAAATAATTTTCAACTGTCACAAATTTTAATTACGCCAGGGATTGCCTTTTCTATAGTAAATTATTCAAAAAATAATTTTCAACTGTCACAAATTTTAAATATCCAGGGATTGACTTTTCTATAGTAAATTATTCAAAAACTAATTTTATACTGTCGCAAATTTTAAATATCCCAGGGATTGACTTTTCTATAGTAAATTATTCAAAAACTAATTTTATACTGTCGCAAATTTTAATTGCGCCAGGGATTGACTTTTCTATAGTAAATTATTCAAAAACTAATTTTATACTGTCGCAAATTTTAAATATCCCAGGGATTGCCTTTTCTATAGTAAATTATTCAAAAAATAATTTTATACTGTCACAAATTTTAATTACGCCAGGGATTGACTTTTCTATAGTAAATTATTCAAAAACTAATTTTATACTGTCGCAAATTTTAAATATCCCAGGGATTGCCTTTTCTATAGTAAATTATTCAAAAACTAATTTTATACTGTCACAAATTTTAAATATCCCAGGGATTGCCTTTTCTATAGTAAATTATTCAAAAACTAATTTTATACTGTCGCAAATTTTAATTACGCCAGGGATTGACTTTTCTATAGTAAATTATTCAAAAACTAATTTTATACTGTCACAAATTTTAATTACGCCAGGGATTGCCTTTTCTATAGTAAATTATTCAAAAACTAATTTTATACTGTCACAAATTTTAAATATCCCAGGGATTGACTTTTCTATAGTAAATTATTCAAAAACTAATTTTATACTGTCGCAAATTTTAAATATCCCAGGGATTGACTTTTCTATAGTAAATTATTCAAAAAATAATTTTCAACTGTCACAAATTTTAAATATCCCAGGGATTGACTTTTCTATAGTAAATTATTCAAAAACTAATTTTATACTGTCACAAATTTTAAATATCCAGGGATTGACTTTTCTATAGTAAATTATTCAAAAACTAATTTTATACTGTCGCAAATTTTAAATATCCCAGGGATTGCCTTTTCTATAGTAAATTATTCAAAAAATAATTTTATACTGTCACAAATTTTAATTACGCCAGGGATTGACTTTTCTATAGTAAATTATTCAAAAACTAATTTTATACTGTCACAAATTTTAATTGCGCCAGGGATTGCCTTTTCTATAGTAAATTATTCAAAAACTAATTTTATACTGTCGCAAATTTTAATTACGCCAGGGATTGCCTTTTCTATAGTAAATTATTCAAAAAATAATTTTATACTGTCGCAAATTTTAAATATCCCAGGGATTGACTTTTCTATAGTAAATTATTCAAAAAATAATTTTATACTGTCGCAAATTTTAAATATCCCAGGGATTGACTTTTCTATAGTAAATTATTCAAAAAATAATTTTCAACTGTCGCAAATTTTAATTGCGCCAGGGATTGACTTTTCTATAGTAAATTATTCAAAAACTAATTTTATACTGTCGCAAATTTTAAATATCCCAGGGATTGCCTTTTCTATAGTAAATTATTCAAAAATAATTTTATACTGTCACAAATTTTAATTGCGCCAGGGATTGACTTTTCTATAGTAAATTATTCAAAAACTAATTTAAACTAATTTTATACTGTCGCAAATTTTAATTACGCCAGGGATTGACTTTTCTATAGTAAATTATTCAAAAACTAATTTTATACTGTCACAAATTTTAAATATCCCAGGGATTGACTTTTCTATAGTAAATTATTCAAAAACTAATTTTATACTGTCGCAAATTTTAAATATCCCAGGGATTGCCTTTTCTATAGTAAATTATTCAAAAAATAATTTTATACTGTCACAAATTTTAATTACGCCAGGGATTGACTTTTCTATAGTAAATTATTCAAAAACTAATTTTATACTGTCACAAATTTTAATTGCGCCAGGGATTGCCTTTTCTATAGTAAATTATTCAAAAACTAATTTTATACTGTCGCAAATTTTAATTACGCCAGGGATTGCCTTTTCTATAGTAAATTATTCAAAAAATAATTTTATATTGTCGCAAATTTTAAATATCCCAGGGATTGACTTTTCTATAGTAAATTATTCAAAAAATAATTTTATACTGTCGCAAATTTTAAATATCCCAGGGATTGACTTTTCTATAGTAAATTATTCAAAAAATAATTTTCAACTGTCGCAAATTTTAATTGCGCCAGGGATTGACTTTTCTATAGTAAATTATTCAAAAACTAATTTTATACTGTCGCAAATTTTAAATATCCCAGGGATTGCCTTTTCTATAGTAAATTATTCAAAAAATAATTTTATACTGTCACAAATTTTAATTGCGCCAGGGATTGACTTTTCTATAGTAAATTATTCAAAAACTAATTTTATACTGTCGCAAATTTTAAATATCCCAGGGATTGCCTTTTCTATAGTAAATTATTCAAAAACTAATTTTATACTGTCACAAATTTTAAATATCCCAGGGATTGCCTTTTCTATAGTAAATTATTCAAAAACTAATTTTATACTGTCGCAAATTTTAATTACGCCAGGGATTGACTTTTCTATAGTAAATTATTCAAAAACTAATTTTATACTGTCGCAAATTTTAAATATCCCAGGGATTGCCTTTTCTATAGTAAATTATTCAAAAAATAATTTTATACTGTCACAAATTTTAATTACGCCAGGGATTGACTTTTCTATAGTAAATTATTCAAAAACTAATTTTATACTGTCGCAAATTTTAATTACGCCAGGGATTGACTTTTCTATAGTAAATTATTCAAAAACTAATTTTATACTGTCACAAATTTTAATTACGCCAGGGATTGCCTTTTCTATAGTAAATTATTCAAAAACTAATTTTATACTGTCACAAATTTTAAATATCCCAGGGATTGACTTTTCTATAGTAAATTATTCAAAAACTAATTTTATACTGTCGCAAATTTTAAATATCCCAGGGATTGACTTTTCTATAGTAAATTATTCAAAAAATAATTTTCAACTGTCACAAATTTTAAATATCCCAGGGATTGACTTTTCTATAGTAAATTATTCAAAAACTAATTTTATACTGTCACAAATTTTAAATATCCCAGGGATTGACTTTTCTATAGTAAATTATTCAAAAACTAATTTTATACTGTCGCAAATTTTAAATATCCCAGGGATTGCCTTTTCTATAGTAAATTATTCAAAAAATAATTTTATACTGTCACAAATTTTAATTACGCCAGGGATTGACTTTTCTATAGTAAATTATTCAAAAACTAATTTTAAACTGTCACAAATTTTAATTGCGCCAGGGATTGCCTTTTCTATAGTAAATTATTCAAAAACTAATTTTATACTGTCGCAAATTTTAATTACGCCAGGGATTGCCTTTTCTATAGTAAATTATTCAAAAAATAATTTTATACTGTCGCAAATTTTAAATATCCCAGGGATTGACTTTTCTATAGTAAATTATTCAAAAAATAATTTTATACTGTCGCAAATTTTAAATATCCCAGGGATTGACTTTTCTATAGTAAATTATTCAAAAAATAATTTTCAACTGTCGCAAATTTTAATTGCGCCAGGGATTGACTTTTCTATAGTAAATTATTCAAAAACTAATTTTATACTGTCGCAAATTTTAAATATCCCAGGGATTGCCTTTTCTATAGTAAATTATTCAAAAAATAATTTTATACTGTCACAAATTTTAATTGCGCCAGGGATTGACTTTTCTATAGTAAATTATTCAAAAACTAATTTTATACTGTCGCAAATTTTAAATATCCCAGGGATTGCCTTTTCTATAGTAAATTATTCAAAAACTAATTTTATACTGTCACAAATTTTAAATATCCCAGGGATTGCCTTTTCTATAGTAAATTATTCAAAAACTAATTTTATACTGTCGCAAATTTTAATTACGCCAGGGATTGACTTTTCTATAGTAAATTATTCAAAAACTAATTTTATACTGTCGCAAATTTTAAATATCCCAGGGATTGCCTTTTCTATAGTAAATTATTCAAAAACTAATTTTATACTGTCGCAAATTTTAATTACGCCAGGGATTGACTTTTCTATAGTAAATTATTCAAAAACTAATTTTATACTGTCACAAATTTTAATTGCGCCAGGGATTGACTTTTCTATAGTAAATTATTCAAAAAATAATTTTATACTGTCGCAAATTTTAATTGCGCCAGGGATTGACTTTTCTATAGTAAATTATTCAAAAAATAATTTTCAACTGTCACAAATTTTAAATATCCCAGGGATTGACTTTTCTATAGTAAATTATTCAAAAACTAATTTTATACTGTCACAAATTTTAAATATCCCAGGGATTGACTTTTCTATAGTAAATTATTCAAAAAATAATTTTATACTGTCACAAATTTTAATTGCGCCAGGGATTGCCTTTTCTATAGTAAATTATTCAAAAACTAATTTTATACTGTCGCAAATTTTAAATATCCCAGGGATTGACTTTTCTATAGTAAATTATTCAAAAAATAATTTTCAACTGTCACAAATTTTAATTACGCCAGGGATTGCCTTTTCTATAGTAAATTATTCAAAAACTAATTTTATACTGTCGCAAATTTTAATTACGCCAGGGATTGACTTTTCTATAGTAAATTATTCAAAAACTAATTTTATACTGTCGCAAATTTTAAATATCCCAGGGATTGACTTTTCTATAGTAAATTATTCAAAAAATAATTTTCAACTGTCACAAATTTTAATTACGCCAGGGATTGCCTTTTCTATAGTAAATTATTCAAAAAATAATTTTCAACTGTCACAAATTTTAATTGCGCCAGGGATTGCCTTTTCTATAGTAAATTATTCAAAAACTAATTTTATACTGTCGCAAATTTTAAATATCCCAGGGATTGACTTTTCTATAGTAAATTATTCAAAAAATAATTTTCAACTGTCACAAATTTTAAATATCCCAGGGATTGACTTTTCTATAGTAAATTATTCAAAAACTAATTTTATACTGTCACAAATTTTAATTACGCCAGGGATTGCCTTTTCTATAGTAAATTATTCAAAAAATTATTTTCAACTGTCACAAATTTTAAATATCCCAGGGATTGACTTTTCTATAGTAAATTATTCAAAAAATAATTTTATACTGTCACAAATTTTAATTGCGCCAGGGATTGCCTTTTCTATAGTAAATTATTCAAAAACTAATTTTATACTGTCGCAAATTTTAAATATCCCAGGGATTGACTTTTCTATAGTAAATTATTCAAAAAATAATTTTCAACTGTCACAAATTTTAATTACGCCAGGGATTGCCTTTTCTATAGTAAATTATTCAAAAACTAATTTTATACTGTCGCAAATTTTAATTACGCCAGGGATTGACTTTTCTATAGTAAATTATTCAAAAACTAATTTTATACTGTCGCAAATTTTAAATATCCCAGGGATTGACTTTTCTATAGTAAATTATTCAAAAAATAATTTTCAACTGTCACAAATTTTAATTACGCCAGGGATTGCCTTTTCTATAGTAAATTATTCAAAAAATAATTTTCAACTGTCACAAATTTTAAATATCCCAGGGATTGACTTTTCTATAGTAAATTATTCAAAAACTAATTTTCAACTGTCACAAATTTTAATTACGCCAGGGATTGCCTTTTCTATAGTAAATTATTCAAAAAATAATTTTATACTGTCACAAATTTTAATTGCGCCAGGGATTGACTTTTCTATAGTAAATTATTCAAAAAATAATTTTATACTGTCGCAAATTTTAATTGCGCCAGGGATTGACTTTTCTATAGTAAATTATTCAAAAAATAATTTTATACTGTCACAAATTTTAATTGCGCCTGGGATTGACTTTTCTATAGTAAATTATTCAAAAACTAATTTTCAACTGTCACAAATTTTAATTACGCCAGGGATTGCCTTTTCTATAGTAAATTATTCAAAAAATAATTTTATACTGTCGCAAATTTTAAATATCCCAGGGATTGACTTTTCTATAGTAAATTATTCAAAAACTAATTTTATACTGTCGCAAATTTTAATTACGCCAGGGATTGACTTTTCTATAGTAAATTATTCAAAAACTAATTTTATACTGTCGCAAATTTTAAATATCCCAGGGATTGCCTTTTCTATAGTAAATTATTCAAAAAATAATTTTATACTGTCACAAATTTTAATTACGCCAGGGATTGACTTTTCTATAGTAAATTATTCAAAAAATAATTTTCAACTGTCACAAATTTTAATTACGCCAGGGATTGCCTTTTCTATAGTAAATTATTCAAAAAATAATTTTCAACTGTCACAAATTTTAAATATCCCAGGGATTGACTTTTCTATAGTAAATTATTCAAAAACTAATTTTATACTGTCACAAATTTTAATTACGCCAGGGATTGCCTTTTCTATAGTAAATTATTCAAAAACTAATTTTATACTGTCACAAATTTTAATTGCGCCAGGGATTGACTTTTCTATAGTAAATTATTCAAAAACTAATTTTATACTGTCACAAATTTTAATTGCGCCAGGGATTGACTTTTCTATAGTAAATTATTCAAAAACTAATTTTCAACTGTCGCAAATTTTAATTACGCCAGGGATTGCCTTTTCTATAGTAAATTATTCAAAAACTAATTTTATACTGTCACAAATTTTAATTGCGCCAGGGATTGACTTTTCTATAGTAAATTATTCAAAAAATAATTTTATACTGTCGCAAATTTTAATTGCGCCAGGGATTGACTTTTCTATAGTAAATTATTCAAAAAATAATTTTATACTGTCACAAATTTTAATTACGCCAGGGATTGCCTTTTCTATAGTAAATTATTCAAAAAATAATTTTATACTGTCGCAAATTTTAAATATCCCAGGGATTGACTTTTCTATAGTAAATTATTCAAAAAATAATTTTCAACTGTCACAAATTTTAATTACGCCAGGGATTGACTTTTCTATAGTAAATTATTCAAAAACTAATTTTCAACTGTCACAAATTTTAAATATCCCAGGGATTGACTTTTCTATAGTAAATTATTCAAAAACTAATTTTATACTGTCGCAAATTTTAAATATCCCAGGGATTGCCTTTTCTATAGTAAATTATTCAAAAACTAATTTTATACTGTCACAAATTTTAATTGCGCCAGGGATTGACTTTTCTATAGTAAATTATTCAGAAAATAATTTTATACTGTCGCAAATTTTAATTACGCCAGGGATTGCCTTTTCTATAGTAAATTATTCAAAAACTAATTTTCAACTGTCACAAATTTTAAATATCCCAGGGATTGACTTTTCTATAGTAAATTATTCAAAAACTAATTTTATACTGTCGCAAATTTTAAATATCCCAGGGATTGCCTTTTCTATAGTAAATTATTCAAAAAATAATTTTCAACTGTCACAAATTTTAAATATCCCAGGGATTGCCTTTTCTATAGTAAATTATTCAAAAAATAATTTTCAACTGTCACAAATTTTAAATATCCCAGGGATTGACTTTTCTATAGTAAATTATTCAAAAACTAATTTTATACTGTCGCAAATTTTAATTACGCCAGGGATTGCCTTTTCTATAGTAAATTATTCAAAAAATAATTTTCAACTGTCACAAATTTTAATTACGCCAGGGATTGCCTTTTCTATAGTAAATTATTCAAAAAATAATTTTCAACTGTCACAAATTTTAATTACGCCAGGGATTGCCTTTTCTATAGTAAATTATTCAAAAAATAATTTTCAACTGTCACAAATTTTAAATATCCCAGGGATTGACTTTTCTATAGTAAATTATTCAAAAACTAATTTTATACTGTCGCAAATTTTAAATATCCCAGGGATTGACTTTTCTATAGTAAATTATTCAAAAAATAATTTTCAACTGTCACAAATTTTAAATATCCCAGGGATTGACTTTTCTATAGTAAATTATTCAAAAAATAATTTTATACTGTCACAAATTTTAATTACGCCAGGGATTGCCTTTTCTATAGTAAATTATTCAAAAAATAATTTTCAACTGTCACAAATTTTAAATATCCCAGGGATTGACTTTTCTATAGTAAATTATTCAAAAACTAATTTTATACTGTCGCAAATTTTAAATATCCCAGGGATTGCCTTTTCTATAGTAAATTATTCAAAAAATAATTTTATACTGTCACAAATTTTAATTACGCCAGGGATTGACTTTTCTATAGTAAATTATTCAAAAACTAATTTTATACTGTCACAAATTTTAATTGCGCCAGGGATTGCCTTTTCTATAGTAAATTATTCAAAAACTAATTTTATACTGTCGCAAATTTTAATTACGCCAGGGATTGACTTTTCTATAGTAAATTATTCAAAAACTAATTTTATACTGTCACAAATTTTAATTACGCCAGGGATTGCCTTTTCTATAGTAAATTATTCAAAAACTAATTTTATACTGTCACAAATTTTAATTGCGCCAGGGATTGACTTTTCTATAGTAAATTATTCAAAAACTAATTTTATACTGTCACAAATTTTAATTGCGCCAGGGATTGACTTTTCTATAGTAAATTATTCAAAAACTAATTTTCAACTGTCGCAAATTTTAATTACGCCAGGGATTGCCTTTTCTATAGTAAATTATTCAAAAACTAATTTTATACTGTCACAAATTTTAATTGCGCCAAGGATTGACTTTTCTATAGTAAATTATTCAAAAAATAATTTTATACTGTCGCAAATTTTAATTGCGCCAGGGATTGACTTTTCTATAGTAAATTATTCAAAAAATAATTTTATACTGTCGCAAATTTTAATTACGCCAGGGATTGCCTTTTCTATAGTAAATTATTCAAAAACTAATTTTCAACTGTCACAAATTTTAATTGCGCCAGGGATTGACTTTTCTATAGTAAATTATTCAAAAAATAATTTTATACTGTCACAAATTTTAATTGCGCCAGGGATTGACTTTTCTATAGTAAATTATTCAAAAACTAATTTTCAACTGTCACAAATTTTAATTACGCCAGGGATTGCCTTTTCTATAGTAAATTATTCAAAAAATAATTTTATACTGTCGCAAATTTTAAATATCCCAGGGATTGCCTTTTCTATAGTAAATTATTCAAAAAATAATTTTCAACTGTCGCAAATTTTAAATATCCCAGGGATTGCCTTTTCTATAGTAAATTATTCAAAAAATAATTTTCAACTGTCGCAAATTTTAAATATCCCAGGGATTGCCTTTTCTATAGTAAATTATTCAAAAAATAATTTTATACTGTCACAAATTTTAATTACGCCAGGGATTGCCTTTTCTATAGTAAATTATTCAAAAAATAATTTTCAACTGTCGCAAATTTTAAATATCCCAGGGATTGCCTTTTCTATAGTAAATTATTCAAAAAATAATTTTATACTGTCACAAATTTTAATTACGCCAGGGATTGCCTTTTCTATAGTAAATTATTCAAAAACTAATTTTATACTGTCGCAAATTTTAATTACGCCAGGGATTGCCTTTTCTATAGTAAATTATTCAAAAAATAATTTTCAACTGTCACAAATTTTAAATATCCCAGGGATTGACTTTTCTATAGTAAATTATTCAAAAACTAATTTTCAACTGTCACAAATTTTAATTACGCCAGGGATTGCCTTTTCTATAGTAAATTATTCAAAAACTAATTTTATACTGTCACAAATTTTAAATATCCCAGGGATTGCCTTTTCTATAGTAAATTATTCAAAAACTAATTTTATACTGTCACAAATTTTAATTGCGCCAGGGATTGACTTTTCTATAGTAAATTATTCAAAAACTAATTTTATACTGTCGCAAATTTTAAATATCCCAGGGATTGACTTTTCTATAGTAAATTATTCAAAAACTAATTTTATACTGTCGCAAATTTTAAATATCCCAGGGATTGCCTTTTCTATAGTAAATTATTCAAAAACTAATTTTATACTGTCGCAAATTTTAATTACGCCAGGGATTGCCTTTTCTATAGTAAATTATTCAAAAAATAATTTTCAACTGTCACAAATTTTAAATATCCCAGGGATTGACTTTTCTATAGTAAATTATTCAAAAACTAATTTTATACTGTCACAAATTTTAAATATCCCAGGGATTGCCTTTTCTATAGTAAATTATTCAAAAACTAATTTTCAACTGTCACAAATTTTAATTACGCCAGGGATTGACTTTTCTATAGTAAATTATTCAAAAAATAATTTTCAACTGTCACAAATTTTAATTACGCCAGGGATTGCCTTTTCTATAGTAAATTATTCAAAAACTAATTTTATACTGTCGCAAATTTTAAATATCCCAGGGATTGCCTTTTCTATAGTAAATTATTCAAAAACTAATTTTATACTGTCGCAAATTTTAAATATCCCAGGGATTGACTTTTCTATAGTAAATTATTCAAAAAATAATTTTCAACTGTCACAAATTTTAATTACGCCAGGGATTGACTTTTCTATAGTAAATTATTCAAAAACTAATTTTCAACTGTCACAAATTTTAAATATCCCAGGGATTGACTTTTCTATAGTAAATTATTCAAAAACTAATTTTATACTGTCACAAATTTTAAATATCCCAGGGATTGCCTTTTCTATAGTAAATTATTCAAAAACTAATTTTATACTGTCACAAATTTTAATTGCGCCAGGGATTGACTTTTCTATAGTAAATTATTCAAAAAATAATTTTCAACTGTCACAAATTTTAAATATCCCAGGGATTGCCTTTTCTATAGTAAATTATTCAAAAAATAATTTTATACTGTCACAAATTTTAATTGCGCCAGGGATTGCCTTTTCTATAGTAAATTATTCAAAAAATAATTTTATACTGTCGCAAATTTTAAATATCCCAGGGATTGACTTTTCTATAGTAAATTATTCAAAAAATAATTTTCAACTGTCACAAATTTTAATTACGCCAGGGATTGCCTTTTCTATAGTAAATTATTCAAAAAATAATTTTCAACTGTCACAAATTTTAATTGCGCCAGGGATTGCCTTTTCTATAGTAAATTATTCAAAAACTAATTTTATACTGTCACAAATTTTAATTACGCCAGGGATTGACTTTTCTATAGTAAATTATTCAAAAAATAATTTTCAACTGTCACAAATTTTAATTACGCCAGGGATTGACTTTTCTATAGTAAATTATTCAAAAAATAATTTTCAACTGTCACAAATTTTAATTGCGCCAGGGATTGCCTTTTCTATAGTAAATTATTCAAAAACTAATTTTATACTGTCGCAAATTTTAATTACGCCAGGGATTGACTTTTCTATAGTAAATTATTCAAAAAATAATTTTCAACTGTCACAAATTTTAATTGCGCCAGGGATTGCCTTTTCTATAGTAAATTATTCAAAAACTAATTTTATACTGTCGCAAATTTTAAATATCCCAGGGATTGACTTTTCTATAGTAAATTATTCAAAAAATAATTTTATACTGTCGCAAATTTTAAATATCCCAGGGATTGACTTTTCTATAGTAAATTATTCAAAAACTAATTTTATACTGTCGCAAATTTTAAATATCCCAGGGATTGACTTTTCTATAGTAAATTATTCAAAAACTAATTTTATACTGTCGCAAATTTTAAATATCCCAGGGATTGCCTTTTCTATAGTAAATTATTCAAAAAATAATTTTATACTGTCACAAATTTTAATTGCGCCAGGGATTGCCTTTTCTATAGTAAATTATTCAAAAACTAATTTTATACTGTCGCAAATTTTAATTACGCCAGGGATTGACTTTTCTATAGTAAATTATTCAAAAAATAATTTTCAACTGTCACAAATTTTAATTGCGCCAGGGATTGCCTTTTCTATAGTAAATTATTCAAAAAATAATTTTATACTGTCGCAAATTTTAAATATCCCAGGGATTGACTTTTCTATAGTAAATTATTCAAAAAATAATTTTATACTGTCGCAAATTTTAAATATCCCAGGGATTGACTTTTCTATAGTAAATTATTCAAAAAATAATTTTCAACTGTCACAAATTTTAAATATCCCAGGGATTGACTTTTCTATAGTAAATTATTCAAAAACTAATTTTCAACTGTCACAAATTTTAAATATCCCAGGGATTGACTTTTCTATAGTAAATTATTCAAAAACTAATTTTATACTGTCACAAATTTTAAATATCCCAGGGATTGCCTTTTCTATAGTAAATTATTCAAAAAATAATTTTATACTGTCACAAATTTTAATTACGCCAGGGATTGACTTTTCTATAGTAAATTATTCAAAAAATAATTTTATACTGTCACAAATTTTAATTACGCCAGGGATTGACTTTTCTATAGTAAATTATTCAAAAACTAATTTTCAACTGTCACAAATTTTAATTACGCCAGGGATTGCCTTTTCTATAGTAAATTATTCAAAAAATAATTTTATACTGTCGCAAATTTTAAATATCCCAGGGATTGACTTTTCTATAGTAAATTATTCAAAAAATAATTTTCAACTGTCACAAATTTTAATTACGCCAGGGATTGACTTTTCTATAGTAAATTATTCAAAAACTAATTTTCAACTGTCACAAATTTTAATTACGCCAGGGATTGCCTTTTCTATAGTAAATTATTCAAAAACTAATTTTATACTGTCGCAAATTTTAAATATCCCAGGGATTGCCTTTTCTATAGTAAATTATTCAAAAAATAATTTTATACTGTCACAAATTTTAATTACGCCAGGGATTGACTTTTCTATAGTAAATTATTCAAAAACTAATTTTATACTGTCGCAAATTTTAAATATCCCAGGGATTGACTTTTCTATAGTAAATTATTCAAAAACTAATTTTATACTGTCACAAATTTTAAATATCCCAGGGATTGACTTTTCTATAGTAAATTATTCAAAAAATAATTTTCAACTGTCACAAATTTTAAATATCCCAGGGATTGACTTTTCTATAGTAAATTATTCAAAAAATAATTTTCAACTGTCGCAAATTTTAAATATCCCAGGGATTGCCTTTTCTATAGTAAATTATTCAAAAACTAATTTTATACTGTCACAAATTTTAAATATCCCAGGGATTGACTTTTCTATAGTAAATTATTCAAAAAATAATTTTATACTGTCACAAATTTTAATTGCGCCAGGGATTGACTTTTCTATAGTAAATTATTCAAAAAATAATTTTCAACTGTCACAAATTTTAAATATCCCAGGGATTGACTTTTCTATAGTAAATTATTCAAAAACTAATTTTATACTGTCGCAAATTTTAAATATCCCAGGGATTGCCTTTTCTATAGTAAATTATTCAAAAAATAATTTTATACTGTCACAAATTTTAATTACGCCAGGGATTGACTTTTCTATAGTAAATTATTCAAAAACAAATTTTATACTGTCGCAAATTTTAAATATCCCAGGGATTGACTTTTCTATAGTAAATTATTCAAAAACTAATTTTATACTGTCACAAATTTTAAATATCCCAGGGATTGACTTTTCTATAGTAAATTATTCAAAAACTAATTTTATACTGTCGCAAATTTTAAATATCCCAGGGATTGACTTTTCTATAGTAAATTATTCAAAAACTAATTTTCAACTGTCACAAATTTTAATTGCGCCAGGGATTGACTTTTCTATAGTAAATTATTCAAAAACTAATTTTATACTGTCACAAATTTTAATTGCGCCAGGGATTGACTTTTCTATAGTAAATTATTCAAAAACTAATTTTATACTGTCGCAAATTTTAATTACGCCAGGGATTGACTTTTCTATAGTAAATTATTCAAAAACTAATTTTCAACTGTCACAAATTTTAATTACGCCAGGGATTGCCTTTTCTATAGTAAATTATTCAAAAAATAATTTTATACTGTCACAAATTTTAATTGCGCCAGGGATTGCCTTTTCTATAGTAAATTATTCAAAAAATAATTTTATACTGTCACAAATTTTAATTGCGCCAGGGATTGCCTTTTCTATAGTAAATTATTCAAAAACTAATTTTATACTGTCACAAATTTTAAATATCCCAGGGATTGACTTTTCTATAGTAAATTATTCAAAAACTAATTTTATACTGTCGCAAATTTTAAATATCCCAGGGATTGACTTTTCTATAGTAAATTATTCAAAAAATAATTTTCAACTGTCACAAATTTTAATTGCGCCAGGGATTGACTTTTCTATAGTAAATTATTCAAAAACTAATTTTATACTGTCACAAATTTTAATTGCGCCAGGGATTGACTTTTCTATAGTAAATTATTCAAAAACTAATTTTATACTGTCGCAAATTTTAATTACGCCAGGGATTGACTTTTCTATAGTAAATTATTCAAAAACTAATTTTCAACTGTCACAAATTTTAATTACGCCAGGGATTGCCTTTTCTATAGTAAATTATTCAAAAAATAATTTTATACTGTCACAAATTTTAATTGCGCCAGGGATTGCCTTTTCTATAGTAAATTATTCAAAAAATAATTTTATACTGTCACAAATTTTAATTGCGCCAGGGATTGCCTTTTCTATAGTAAATTATTCAAAAACTAATTTTATACTGTCACAAATTTTAAATATCCCAGGGATTGACTTTTCTATAGTAAATTATTCAAAAACTAATTTTATACTGTCGCAAATTTTAAATATCCCAGGGATTGACTTTTCTATAGTAAATTATTCAAAAAATAATTTTCAACTGTCACAAATTTTAATTGCGCCAGGGATTGCCTTTTCTATAGTAAATTATTCAAAAAATAATTTTATACTGTCACAAATTTTAATTGCGCCAGGGATTGCCTTTTCTATAGTAAATTATTCAAAAACTAATTTTATACTGTCGCAAATTTTAAATATCCCAGGGATTGACTTTTCTATAGTAAATTATTCAAAAACTAATTTTATACTGTCACAAATTTTAAATATCCCAGGGATTGACTTTTCTATAGTAAATTATTCAAAAACTAATTTTATACTGTCGCAAATTTTAAATATCCCAGGGATTGACTTTTCTATAGTAAATTATTCAAAAAATAATTTTCAACTGTCACAAATTTTAATTGCGCCAGGGATTGACTTTTCTATAGTAAATTATTCAAAAACTAATTTTATACTGTCACAAATTTTAATTGCGCCAGGGATTGACTTTTCTATAGTAAATTATTCAAAAACTAATTTTATACTGTCGCAAATTTTAATTGCGCCAGGGATTGACTTTTCTATAGTAAATTATTCAAAAAATAATTTTCAACTGTCACAAATTTTAATTACGCCAGGGATTGCCTTTTCTATAGTAAATTATTCAAAAAATAATTTTATACTGTCACAAATTTTAATTGCGCCAGGGATTGCCTTTTCTATAGTAAATTATTCAAAAAATAATTTTATACTGTCACAAATTTTAATTGCGCCAGGGATTGCCTTTTCTATAGTAAATTATTCAAAAAATAATTTTATACTGTCACAAATTTTAATTACGCCAGGGATTGCCTTTTCTATAGTAAATTATTCAAAAACTAATTTTATACTGTCACAAATTTTAATTGCGCCAGGGATTGACTTTTCTATAGTAAATTATTCAAAAACTAATTTTATACTGTCGCAAATTTTAAATATCCCAGGGATTGCCTTTTCTATAGTAAATTATTCAAAAAATAATTTTATACTGTCACAAATTTTAATTGCGCCAGGGATTGCCTTTTCTATAGTAAATTATTCAAAAAATAATTTTATACTGTCACAAATTTTAAATATCCCAGGGATTGACTTTTCTATAGTAAATTATTCAAAAAATAATTTTCAACTGTCACAAATTTTAATTACGCCAGGGATTGCCTTTTCTATAGTAAATTATTCAAAAAATAATTTTATACTGTCGCAAATTTTAAATATCCCAGGGATTGACTTTTCTATAGTAAATTATTCAAAAAATAATTTTCAACTGTCACAAATTTTAAATATCCCAGGGATTGACTTTTCTATAGTAAATTATTCAAAAAATAGTTTTTGAATAATTTACTATAGAAAAGTCAATCCCTGGGATATTTAAAATTTGCGACAGTATAAAATTATTTTTTGAATAATTTACTATAGAAAAGGCAATCCCTGGCGTAATTAAAATTTGTGACAGTTGAAAATTATTTTTTGAATAATTTACTATAGAAAAGTCAATCCCTGGGATATTTAAAATTTGTGACAGTATAAAATTATTTTTTGAATAATTTACTATAGAAAAGGCAATCCCTGGCGCAATTAAAATTTGTGACAGTATAAAATTATTTTTTGAATAATTTACTATAGAAAAGGCAATCCCTGGCGCAATTAAAATTTGTGACAGTATAAAATTATTTTTTGAATAATTTACTATAGAAAAGTCAATCCCTGGCGCAATTAAAATTTGTGACAGTATAAAATTAGTTTTTGAATAATTTACTATAGAAAAGGCAATCCCTGGGATATTTAAAATTTGCGACAGTATAAAATTAGTTTTTGAATAATTTACTATAGAAAAGGCAATCCCTGGCGTAATTAAAATTTGTGACAGTTGAAAATTATTTTTTGAATAATTTACTATAGAAAAGTCAATCCCTGGCGCAATTAAAATTTGTGACAGTATAAAATTATTTTTTGAATAATTTACTATAGAAAAGGCAATCCCTGGGATATTTAAAATTTGCGACAGTATAAAATTATTTTTTGAATAATTTACTATAGAAAAGTCAATCCCTGGCGCAATTAAAATTTGTGACAGTATAAAATTATTTTTTGAATAATTTACTATAGAAAAGGCAATCCCTGGGATATTTAAAATTTGCGACAGTATAAAATTAGTTTTTGAATAATTTACTATAGAAAAGTCAATCCCTGGCGCAATTAAAATTTGTGACAGTATAAAATTATTTTTTGAATAATTTACTATAGAAAAGGCAATCCCTGGCGTAATTAAAATTTGTGACAGTTGAAAATTATTTTTTGAATAATTTACTATAGAAAAGTCAATCCCTGGGATATTTAAAATTTGCGACAGTATAAAATTAGTTTTTGAATAATTTACTATAGAAAAGTCAATCCCTGGCGCAATTAAAATTTGTGACAGTTGAAAATTATTTTTTGAATAATTTACTATAGAAAAGTCAATCCCTGGCGTAATTAAAATTTGTGACAGTTGAAAATTATTTTTTGAATAATTTACTATAGAAAAGTCAATCCCTGGCGCAATTAAAATTTGTGACAGTATAAAATTAGTTTTTGAATAATTTACTATAGAAAAGTCAATCCCTGGCGCAATTAAAATTTGTGACAGTATAAAATTATTTTTTGAATAATTTACTATAGAAAAGGCAATCCCTGGGATATTTAAAATTTGCGACAGTATAAAATTAGTTTTTGAATAATTTACTATAGAAAAGGCAATCCCTGGCGTAATTAAAATTTGTGACAGTTGAAAATTATTTTTTGAATAATTTACTATAGAAAAGTCAATCCCTGGGATATTTAAAATTTGTGACAGTTGAAAATTATTTTTTGAATAATTTACTATAGAAAAGTCAATCCCTGGGATATTTAAAATTTGCGACAGTATAAAATTATTTTTTGAATAATTTACTATAGAAAAGGCAATCCCTGGCGTAATTAAAATTTGTGACAGTTGAATATTATTTTTTGAATAATTTACTATAGAAAAGGCAATCCCTGGGATATTTAAAATTTGCGACAGTATAAAATTAGTTTTTGAATAATTTACTATAGAAAAGTCAATCCCTGGCGCAATTAAAATTTGTGACAGTATAAAATTATTTTTTGAATAATTTACTATAGAAAAGGCAATCCCTGGCGTAATTAAAATTTGTGACAGTTGAAAATTAGTTTTTGAATAATTTACTATAGAAAAGTCAATCCCTGGCGTAATTAAAATTTGTGACAGTATAAAATTATTTTTTGAATAATTTACTATAGAAAAGGCAATCCCTGGGATATTTAAAATTTGCGACAGTATAAAATTAGTTTTTGAATAATTTACTATAGAAAAGGCAATCCCTGGCGTAATTAAAATTTGTGACAGTTGAAAATTATTTTTTGAATAATTTACTATAGAAAAGTCAATCCCTGGGATATTTAAAATTTGCGACAGTATAAAATTATTTTTTGAATAATTTACTATAGAAAAGGCAATCCCTGGCGTAATTAAAATTTGTGACAGTTGAAAATTAGTTTTTGAATAATTTACTATAGAAAAGTCAATCCCTGGCGTAATTAAAATTTGTGACAGTATAAAATTATTTTTTGAATAATTTACTATAGAAAAGGCAATCCCTGGGATATTTAAAATTTGCGACAGTATAAAATTAGTTTTTGAATAATTTACTATAGAAAAGGCAATCCCTGGCGTAATTAAAATTTGTGACAGTTGAAAATTATTTTTTGAATAATTTACTATAGAAAAGGCAATCCCTGGCGTATTTAAAATTTGTGACAGTTGAAAATTATTTTTTGAATAATTTACTATAGAAAAGTCAATCCCTGGGATATTTAAAATTTGCGACAGTATAAAATTAGTTTTTGAATAATTTACTATAGAAAAGTCAATCCCTGGGATATTTAAAATTTGCGACAGTATAAAATTATTTTTTGAATAATTTACTATAGAAAAGTCAATCCCTGGGATATTTAAAATTTGTGACAGTATAAAATTAGTTTTTGAATAATTTACTATAGAAAAGTCAATCCCTGGGATATTTAAAATTTGTGACAGTTGAAAATTATTTTTTGAATAATTTACTATAGAAAAGGCAATCCCTGGCGTAATTAAAATTTGTGACAGTTGAAAATTATTTTTTGAATAATTTACTATAGAAAAGGCAATCCCTGGCGTAATTAAAATTTGCGACAGTATAAAATTATTTTTTGAATAATTTACTATAGAAAAGTCAATCCCTGGCGTAATTAAAATTTGTGACAGTATAAAATTATTTTTTGAATAATTTACTATAGAAAAGTCAATCCCTGGCGTAATTAAAATTTGTGACAGTTGAATATTATTTTTTGAATAATTTACTATAGAAAAGGCAATCCCTGGGATATTTAAAATTTGCGACAGTATAAAATTAGTTTTTGAATAATTTACTATAGAAAAGTCAATCCCTGGCGCAATTAAAATTTGTGACAGTATAAAATTATTTTTTGAATAATTTACTATAGAAAAGGCAATCCCTGGCGTAATTAAAATTTGTGACAGTTGAAAATTAGTTTTTGAATAATTTACTATAGAAAAGTCAATCCCTGGCGTAATTAAAATTTGTGACAGTATAAAATTATTTTTTGAATAATTTACTATAGAAAAGTCAATCCCTGGGATATTTAAAATTTGTGACAGTTGAAAATTATTTTTTGAATAATTTACTATAGAAAAGGCAATCCCTGGGATATTTAAAATTTGCGACAGTATAAAATTAGTTTTTGAATAATTTACTATAGAAAAGTCAATCCCTGGGATATTTAAAATTTGCGACAGTATAAAATTAGTTTTTGAATAATTTACTATAGAAAAGGCAATCCCTGGCGTAATTAAAATTTGTGACAGTTGAAAATTATTTTTTGAATAATTTACTATAGAAAAGGCAATCCCTGGGATATTTAAAATTTGCGACAGTATAAAATTATTTTTTGAATAATTTACTATAGAAAAGGCAATCCCTGGCGTAATTAAAATTTGTGACAGTATAAAAATATTTTTTGAATAATTTACTATAGAAAAGGCAATCCCTGGCGCAATTAAAATTTGTGACAGTATAAAATTATTTTTTGAATAATTTACTATAGAAAAGGCAATCCCTGGGATATTTAAAATTTGCGACAGTATAAAATTAGTTTTTGAATAATTTACTATAGAAAAGTCAATCCCTGGCGCAATTAAAATTTGTGACAGTATAAAATTAGTTTTTGAATAATTTACTATAGAAAAGTCAATCCCTGGCGCAATTAAAACTTGTGACAGTATAAAATTAGTTTTTGAATAATTTACTATAGAAAAGGCAATCCCTGGCGTAATTAAAATTAGTGACAGTTGAAAATTATTTTTTGAATAATTTACTATAGAAAAGGCAATCCCTGGCGTAATTAAAATTTGCGACAGTATAAAATTATTTTTTGAATAATTTACTATAGAAAAGTCAATCCCTGGCGTAATTAAAATTTGTGACAGTATAAAATTATTTTTTGAATAATTTACTATAGAAAAGTCAATCCCTGGCGTAATTAAAATTTGTGACAGTTGAATATTATTTTTTGAATAATTTACTATAGAAAAGGCAATCCCTGGGATATTTAAAATTTGCGACAGTATAAAATTAGTTTTTGAATAATTTACTATAGAAAAGTCAATCCCTGGCGCAATTAAAATTTGTGACAGTATAAAATTATTTTTTGAATAATTTACTATAGAAAAGGCAATCCCTGGCGTAATTAAAATTTGTGACAGTTGAAAATTAGTTTTTGAATAATTTACTATAGAAAAATAACTAATGTATTTATATTGAAAATTAGTTTTTGAATAATTTACTATAGAAAAGTCAATCCCTGGGATATTTAAAATTTGTGACAGTTGAAAATTATTTTTTGAATAATTTACTATAGAAAAGTCAATCCCTGGGATATTTAAAATTTGCGACAGTATAAAATTATTTTTTGAATAATTTACTATAGAAAAGTCAATCCCTGGCGTAATTAAAATTTGTGACAGTATAAAATTATTTTTTGAATAATTTACTATAGAAAAGGCAATCCCTGGGATATTTAAAATTTGCGACAGTATAAAATTAGTTTTTGAATAATTTACTATAGAAAAGTCAATCCCTGGGATATTTAAAATTTGCGACAGTATAAAATTATTTTTTGAATAATTTACTATAGAAAAGGCAATCCCTGGCGTAATTAAAATTTGTGACAGTTGAAAATTAGTTTTTGAATAATTTACTATAGAAAAGTCAATCCCTGGGATATTTAAAATTTGTGACAGTTGAAAATTATTTTTTGAATAATTTACTATAGAAAAGTCAATCCCTGGGATATTTAAAATTTGCGACAGTATAAAATTATTTTTTGAATAATTTACTATAGAAAAGTCAATCCCTGGCGTAATTAAAATTTGTGACAGTATAAAATTATTTTTTGAATAATTTACTATAGAAAAGGCAATCCCTGGGATATTTAAAATTTGCGACAGTATAAAATTAGTTTTTGAATAATTTACTATAGAAAAGTCAATCCCTGGGATATTTAAAATTTGCGACAGTATAAAATTATTTTTTGAATAATTTACTATAGAAAAGTCAATCCCTGGGATATTTAAAATTTGTGACAGTTGAAAATTAGTTTTTGAATAATTTACTATAGAAAAGTCAATCCCTGGGATATTTAAAATTTGTGACAGTTGAAATTATTTTTTGAATAATTTACTATAGAAAAGTCAATCCCTGGGATATTTAAAATTTGTGACAGTTGAAAATTATTTTTTGAATAATTTACTATAGAAAAGGCAATCCCTGGGATATTTAAAATTTGCGACAGTATAAAATTAGTTTTTGAATAATTTACTATAGAAAAGTCAATCCCTGGGATATTTAAAATTTGCGACAGTATAAAATTATTTTTTGAATAATTTACTATAGAAAAGTCAATCCCTGGGATATTTAAAATTTGTGACAGTTGAAAATTATTTTTTGAATAATTTACTATAGAAAAGTCAATCCCTGGCGCAATTAAAATTTGTGACAGTATAAAATTATTTTTTGAATAATTTACTATAGAAAAGGCAATCCCTGGCGTAATTAAAATTTGTGACAGTTGAAAATTAGTTTTTGAATAATTTACTATAGAAAAGTCAATCCCTGGCGTAATTAAAATTTGTGACAGTTGAAAATTATTTTTTGAATAATTTACTATAGAAAAGTCAATCCCTGGGATATTTAAAATTTGCGACAGTATAAAATTATTTTTTGAATAATTTACTATAGAAAAGGCAATCCCTGGCGTAATTAAAATTTGTGACAGTTGAAAATTAGTTTTTGAATAATTTACTATAGAAAAGTCAATCCCTGGCGTAATTAAAATTTGTGACAGTATAAAATTATTTTTTGAATAATTTACTATAGAAAAGGCAATCCCTGGGATATTTAAAATTTGCGACAGTATAAAATTAGTTTTTGAATAATTTACTATAGAAAAGTCAATCCCTGGGATATTTAAAATTTGTGACAGTTGAAAATTATTTTTTGAATAATTTACTATAGAAAAGTCAATCCCTGGCGCAATTAAAATTTGTGACAGTTGAAAATTATTTTTTGAATAATTTACTATAGAAAAGGCAATCCCTGGGATATTTAAAATTTGCGACAGTATAAAATTAGTTTTTGAATAATTTACTATAGAAAAGTCAATCCCTGGGATATTTAAAATTTGCGACAGTATAAAATTAGTTTTTGAATAATTTACTATAGAAAAGTCAATCCCTGGG
Organism: Dioctria linearis; assembly: GCA_963930735.1. NCBI lineage: Eukaryota > Metazoa > Arthropoda > Insecta > Diptera > Asilidae > Dioctria > Dioctria linearis. The sequence continues at coordinate 68,958 of CAWVNZ010000526.1, forward strand.
ATATTTAAAATTTGCGACAGTATAAAATTAGTTTTTGAATAATTTACTATAGAAAAGTCAATCCCTGGGATATTTAAAATTTGTGACAGTATAAAATTAGTTTTTGAATAATTTACTATAGAAAAGGCAATCCCTGGGATATTTAAAATTTGCGACAGTTGAAAATTATTTTTTGAATAATTTACTATAGAAAAGGCAATCCCTGGGATATTTAAAATTTGCGACAGTATAAAATTATTTTTTGAATAATTTACTATAGAAAAGGCAATCCCTGGCGTAATTAAAATTTGCGACAGTATAAAATTATTTTTTGAATAATTTACTATAGAAAAGTCAATCCCTGGCGTAATTAAAATTTGTGACAGTATAAAATTATTTTTTGAATAATTTACTATAGAAAAGGCAATCCCTGGGATATTTAAAATTTGCGACAGTATAAAATTAGTTTTTGAATAATTTACTATAGAAAAGTCAATCCCTGGCGTAATTAAAATTTGTGACAGTATAAAATTATTTTTTGAATAATTTACTATAGAAAAGTCAATCCCTGGCGCAATTAAAATTTGCGACAGTTGAAAATTAGTTTTTGAATAATTTACTATAGAAAAGGCAATCCCTGGGATATTTAAAATTTGCGACAGTATAAAATTAGTTTTTGAATAATTTACTATAGAAAAGGCAATCCCTGGCGTAATTAAAATTTGCGACAGTATAAAATTAGTTTTTGAATAATTTACTATAGAAAAGGCAATCCCTGGCGCAATTAAAATTTGTGACAGTATAAAATTAGTTTTTGAATAATTTACTATAGAAAAGGCAATCCCTGGCGTAATTAAAATTTGCGACAGTTGAAAATTAGTTTTTGAATAATTTACTATAGAAAAGTCAATCCCTGGCGCAATTAAAATTTGTGACAGTATAAAATTAGTTTTTGAATAATTTACTATAGAAAAGTCAATCCCTGGCGCAATTAAAATTTGTGACAGTATAAAATTAGTTTTTGAATAATTTACTATAGAAAAGGCAATCCCTGGCGTAATTAAAATTTGTGACAGTATAAAATTAGTTTTTGAATAATTTACTATAGAAAAGTCAATCCCTGGCGTAATTAAAATTTGCGACAGTATAAAATTATTTTTTGAATAATTTACTATAGAAAAGTCAATCCCTGGCGCAATTAAAATTTGCGACAGTATAAAATTATTTTTTGAATAATTTACTATAGAAAAGTCAATCCCTGGCGCAATTAAAATTTGTGACAGTATAAAATTAGTTTTTGAATAATTTACTATAGAAAAGGCAATCCCTGGCGTAATTAAAATTTGCGACAGTTGAAAATTAGTTTTTGAATAATTTACTATAGAAAAGTCAATCCCTGGCGCAATTAAAATTTGTGACAGTATAAAATTAGTTTTTGAATAATTTACTATAGAAAAGTCAATCCCTGGCGCAATTAAAATTTGTGACAGTATAAAATTAGTTTTTGAATAATTTACTATAGAAAAGGCAATCCCTGGCGTAATTAAAATTTGTGACAGTATAAAATTAGTTTTTGAATAATTTACTATAGAAAAGTCAATCCCTGGGATATTTAAAATTTGTGACAGTTGAAAATTATTTTTTGAATAATTTACTATAGAAAAGGCAATCCCTGGCGTAATTAAAATTTGTGACAGTTGAAAATTATTTTTTGAATAATTTACTATAGAAAAGTCAATCCCTGGCGTAATTAAAATTTGTGACAGTATAAAATTATTTTTTGAATAATTTACTATAGAAAAGGCAATCCCTGGGATATTTAAAATTTGCGACAGTATAAAATTAGTTTTTGAATAATTTACTATAGAAAAGTCAATCCCTGGCGTAATTAAAATTTGCGACAGTATAAAATTAGTTTTTGAATAATTTACTATAGAAAAGTCAATCCCTGGGATTTTTAAAATTTGCGACAGTATAAAATTATTTTTTGAATAATTTACTATAGAAAAGGCAATCCCTGGCGTAATTAAAATTTGTGACAGTTGAAAATTAGTTTTTGAATAATTTACTATAGAAAAGTCAATCCCTGGCGCAATTAAAATTTGTGACAGTATAAAATTATTTTTTGAATAATTTACTATAGAAAAGTCAATCCCTGGCGCAATTAAAATTTGCGACAGTATAAAATTATTTTTTGAATAATTTACTATAGAAAAGTCAATCCCTGGCGCAATTAAAATTTGTGACAGTATAAAATTAGTTTTTGAATAATTTACTATAGAAAAGTCAATCCCTGGCGCAATTAAAATTTGCGACAGTATAAAATTATTTTTTGAATAATTTACTATAGAAAAGTCAATCCCTGGCGCAATTAAAATTTGCGACAGTATAAAATTATTTTTTGAATAATTTACTATAGAAAAGTCAATCCCTGGCGCAATTAAAATTTGTGACAGTATAAAATTAGTTTTTGAATAATTTACTATAGAAAAGGCAATCCCTGGGATATTTAAAATTTGTGACAGTTGAAAATTATTTTTTGAATAATTTACTATAGAAAAGGCAATCCCTGGCGTAATTAAAATTTGTGACAGTTGAAAATTATTTTTTGAATAATTTACTATAGAAAAGTCAATCCCTGGGATATTTAAAATTTGCGACAGTATAAAATTAGTTTTTGAATAATTTACTATAGAAAAGGCAATCCCTGGCGCAATTAAAATTTGTGACAGTATAAAATTATTTTTTGAATAATTTACTATAGAAAAGTCAATCCCTGGGATATTTAAAATTTGTGACAGTATAAAATTAGTTTTTGAATAATTTACTATAGAAAAGTCAATCCCTGGGATATTTAAAATTTGTGACAGTTGAAAATTATTTTTTGAATAATTTACTATAGAAAAGTCAATCCCTGGGATATTTAAAATTTGCGACAGTATAAAATTAGTTTTTGAATAATTTACTATAGAAAAGTCAATCCCTGGGATATTTAAAATTTGTGACAGTTGAAAATTATTTTTTGAATAATTTACTATAGAAAAGGCAATCCCTGGCGTAATTAAAATTTGTGACAGTTGAAAATTATTTTTTGAATAATTTACTATAGAAAAGGCAATCCCTGGCGTAATTAAAATTTGTGACAGTATAAAATTAGTTTTTGAATAATTTACTATAGAAAAGTCAATCCCTGGCGCAATTAAAATTTGTGACAGTATAAAATTATTTTTTGAATAATTTACTATAGAAAAGGCAATCCCTGGCGTAATTAAAATTTGTGACAGTTGAAAATTATTTTTTGAATAATTTACTATAGAAAAGTCAATCCCTGGGATATTTAAAATTTGTGACAGTTGAAAATTATTTTTTGAATAATTTACTATAGAAAAGTCAATCCCTGGGATATTTAAAATTTGCGACAGTATAAAATTATTTTTTGAATAATTTACTATAGAAAAGGCAATCCCTGGCGTAATTAAAATTTGTGACAGTTGAAAATTATTTTTTGAATAATTTACTATAGAAAAGTCAATCCCTGGGATATTTAAAATTTGCGACAGTATAAAATTATTTTTTGAATAATTTACTATAGAAAAGGCAATCCCTGGCGTAATTAAAATTTGTGACAGTTGAAAATTATTTTTTGAATAATTTACTATAGAAAAGGCAATCCCTGGGATATTTAAAATTTGCGACAGTATAAAATTAGTTTTTAAATAATTTACTATAGAAAAGTCAATCCCTGGCGCAATTAAAATTTGTGACAGTTGAAAATTATTTTTTGAATAATTTACTATAGAAAAGTCAATCCCTGGCGTAATTAAAATTTGTGACAGTATAAAATTATTTTTTGAATAATTTACTATAGAAAAGGCAATCCCTGGGATATTTAAAATTTGCGACAGTATAAAATTAGTTTTTGAATAATTTACTATAGAAAAGTCAAACCCTGGGATATTTAAAATTTGTGACAGTTGAAAATTATTTTTTGAATAATTTACTATAGAAAAGTCAATCCCTGGCGCAATTAAAATTTGTGACAGTATAAAATTATTTTTTGAATAATTTACTATAGAAAAGGCAATCCCTGGGATATTTAAAATTTGCGACAGTATAAAATTATTTTTTGAATAATTTACTATAGAAAAGTCAATCCCTGGCGCAATTAAAATTTGTGACAGTTGAAAATTAGTTTTTGAATAATTTACTATAGAAAAGTCAATCCCTGGGATATTTAAAATTTGCGACAGTATAAAATTAGTTTTTGAATAATTTACTATAGAAAAGTCAATCCCTGGGATATTTAAAATTTGTGACAGTATAAAATTAGTTTTTGAATAATTTACTATAGAAAAGTCAATCCCTGGGATATTTAAAATTTGCGACAGTATAAAATTAGTTTTTGAATAATTTACTATAGAAAAGTCAATCCCTGGCGTAATTAAAATTTGTGACAGTTGAAAATTATTTTTTGAATAATTTACTATAGAAAAGGCAATCCCTGGGATATTTAAAATTTGCGACAGTATAAAATTAGTTTTTGAATAATTTACTATAGAAAAGTCAATCCCTGGCGCAATTAAAATTTGTGACAGTTGAAAATTATTTTTTGAATAATTTACTATAGAAAAGTCAATCCCTGGCGTAATTAAAATTTGTGACAGTATAAAATTATTTTTTGAATAATTTACTATAGAAAAGGCAATCCCTGGGATATTTAAAATTTGCGACAGTATAAAATTAGTTTTTGAATAATTTACTATAGAAAAGTCAATCCCTGGGATATTTAAAATTTGTGACAGTTGAAAATTATTTTTTGAATAATTTACTATAGAAAAGTCAATCCCTGGCGCAATTAAAATTTGTGACAGTATAAAATTATTTTTTGAATAATTTACTATAGAAAAGGCAATCCCTGGGATATTTAAAATTTGCGACAGTATAAAATTATTTTTTGAATAATTTACTATAGAAAAGTCAATCCCTGGCGCAATTAAAATTTGTGACAGTTGAAAATTAGTTTTTGAATAATTTACTATAGAAAAGTCAATCCCTGGGATATTTAAAATTTGCGACAGTATAAAATTAGTTTTTGAATAATTTACTATAGAAAAGTCAATCCCTGGGATATTTAAAATTTGTGACAGTATAAAATTAGTTTTTGAATAATTTACTATAGAAAAGTCAATCCCTGGGATATTTAAAATTTGCGACAGTATAAAATTAGTTTTTGAATAATTTACTATAGAAAAGTCAATCCCTGGCGTAATTAAAATTTGTGACAGTATAAAATTATTTTTTGAATAATTTACTATAGAAAAGGCAATCCCTGGGATATTTAAAATTTGCGACAGTATAAAATTAGTTTTTGAATAATTTACTATAGAAAAGTCAATCCCTGGGATATTTAAAATTTGTGACAGTATAAAATTATTTTTTGAATAATTTACTATAGAAAAGGCAATCCCTGGGATATTTAAAATTTGCGACAGTATAAAATTATTTTTTGAATAATTTACTATAGAAAAGTCAATCCCTGGGATATTTAAAATTTGTGACAGTTGAAAATTATTTTTTGAATAATTTACTATAGAAAAGTCAATCCCTGGCGCAATTAAAATTTGTGACAGTATAAAATTAGTTTTTGAATAATTTACTATAGAAAAGTCAATCCCTGGCGTAATTAAAATTTGTGACAGTTGAAAATTATTTTTTGAATAATTTACTATAGAAAAGTCAATCCCTGGCGTAATTAAAATTTGTGACAGTATAAAATTATTTTTTGAATAATTTAATATAGAAAAGGCAATCCCTGGGATATTTAAAATTTGCTACAGTATAAAATTAGTTTTTGAATAATTTACTATAGAAAAGTCAATCCCTGGGATATTTAAAATTTGTGACAGTTGAAAATTATTTTTTGAATAATTTACTATAGAAAAGTCAATCCCTGGCGCAATTAAAATTTGTGACAGTATAAAATTATTTTTTGAATAATTTACTATAGAAAAGTCAATCCCTGGCGCAATTAAAATTTGTAACAGTATAAAATTATTTTTTGAATAATTTACTATAGAAAAGGCAATCCCTGGGATATTTAAAATTTGCGACAGTATAAAATTAGTTTTTGAATAATTTACTATAGAAAAGGCAATCCCTGGGATATTTAAAATTTGCGACAGTATAAAATTAGTTTTTGAATAATTTACTATAGAAAAGTCAATCCCTGGCGCAATTAAAATTTGTGACAGTATAAAATTAGTTTTTGAATAATTTACTATAGAAAAGGCAATCCCTGGCGCAATTAAAATTTGTGACAGTATAAAATTAGTTTTTGAATAATTTACTATAGAAAAGTCAATCCCTGGGATATTTAAAATTTGCGACAGTATAAAATTAGTTTTTGAATAATTTACTATAGAAAAGTCAATCCCTGGCGCAATTAAAATTTGTGACAGTATAAAATTATTTTTTGAATAATTTACTATAGAAAAGGCAATCCCTGGGATATTTAAAATTTGCGACAGTATAAAATTATTTTTTGAATAATTTACTATAGAAAAGGCAATCCCTGGCGTAATTAAAATTTGTGACAGTTGAAAATTATTTTTTGAATAATTTACTATAGAAAAGGCAATCCCTGGCGTAATTAAAATTTGTGACAGTATAAAATTATTTTTTGAATAATTTACTATAGAAAAGTCAATCCCTGGCGCAATTAAAATTTGTGACAGTATAAAATTAGTTTTTGAATAATTTACTATAGAAAAGGCAATCCCTGGGATATTTAAAATTTGCGACAGTTGAAAATTATTTTTTGAATAATTTACTATAGAAAAGTCAATCCCTGGGATATTTAAAATTTGTGACAGTTGAAAATTATTTTTTGAATAATTTACTATAGAAAAGGCAATCCCTGGCGTAATTAAAATTTGTGACAGTTGAAAATTATTTTTTGAATAATTTACTATAGAAAAGTCAATCCCTGGGATATTTAAAATTTGCGACAGTATAAAATTAGTTTTTGAATAATTTACTATAGAAAAGTCAATCCCTGGGATATTTAAAATTTGTGACAGTTGAAAATTATTTTTTGAATAATTTACTATAGAAAAGGCAATCCCTGGCGTAATTAAAATTTGTGACAGTTGAAAATTATTTTTTGAATAATTTACTATAGAAAAGGCAATCCCTGGGATATTTAAAATTTGCGACAGTATAAAATTAGTTTTTGAATAATTTACTATAGAAAAGTCAATCCCTGGGATATTTAAAATTTGTGACAGTATAAAATTATTTTTTGAATAATTTACTATAGAAAAGGCAATCCCTGGGATATTTAAAATTTGCGACAGTATAAAATTAGTTTTTGAATAATTTACTATAGAAAAGGCAATCCCTGGCGCAATTAAAATTTGTGACAGTATAAAATTAGTTTTTGAATAATTTACTATAGAAAAGTCAATCCCTGGGATATTTAAAATTTGCGACAGTATAAAATTAGTTTTTGAATAATTTACTATAGAAAAGTCAATCCCTGGCGCAATTAAAATTTGTGACAGTATAAAATTAGTTTTTGAATAATTTACTATAGAAAAGGCAATCCCTGGGATATTTAAAATTTGTGACAGTTGAAAATTATTTTTTGAATAATTTACTATAGAAAAGGCAATCCCTGGCGTAATTAAAATTTGTGACAGTTGAAAATTATTTTTTGAATAATTTACTATAGAAAAGGCAATCCCTGGGATATTTAAAATTTGCGACAGTATAAAATTAGTTTTTGAATAATTTACTATAGAAAAGGCAATCCCTGGGATATTTAAAATTTGCGACAGTATAAAATTATTTTTTGAATAATTTACTATAGAAAAGGCAATCCCTGGCGTAATTAAAATTTGTGACAGTTGAAAATTATTTTTTGAATAATTTACTATAGAAAAGGCAATCCCTGGCGTAATTAAAATTTGTGACAGTTGAAAATTATTTTTTGAATAATTTACTATAGAAAAGGCAATCCCTGGGATATTTAAAATTTGCGACAGTATAAAATTAGTTTTTGAATAATTTACTATAGAAAAGTCAATCCCTGGGATATTTAAAATTTGTGACAGTATAAAATTAGTTTTTGAATAATTTACTATAGAAAAGTCAATCCCTGGCGCAATTAAAATTTGTGACAGTATAAAATTAGTTTTTGAATAATTTACTATAGAAAAGGCAATCCCTGGGATATTTAAAATTTGTGACAGTTGAAAATTATTTTTTGAATAATTTACTATAGAAAAGGCAATCCCTGGCGTAATTAAAATTTGTGACAGTTGAAAATTATTTTTTGAATAATTTACTATAGAAAAGGCAATCCCTGGGATATTTAAAATTTGCGACAGTATAAAATTAGTTTTTGAATAATTTACTATAGAAAAGGCAATCCCTGGGATATTTAAAATTTGCGACAGTATAAAATTATTTTTTGAATAATTTACTATAGAAAAGGCAATCCCTGGCGTAATTAAAATTTGTGACAGTTGAAAATTATTTTTTGAATAATTTACTATAGAAAAGGCAATCCCTGGCGTAATTAAAATTTGTGACAGTTGAAAATTATTTTTTGAATAATTTACTATAGAAAAGGCAATCCCTGGGATATTTAAAATTTGCGACAGTATAAAATTAGTTTTTGAATAATTTACTATAGAAAAGTCAATCCCTGGGATATTTAAAATTTGTGACAGTATAAAATTAGTTTTTGAATAATTTACTATAGAAAAGTCAATCCCTGGCGCAATTAAAATTTGTGACAGTATAAAATTATTTTTTGAATAATTTACTATAGAAAAGTCAATCCCTGGCGTAATTAAAATTTGTGACAGTTGAAAATTATTTTTTGAATAATTTACTATAGAAAAGTCAATCCCTGGGATATTTAAAATTTGCGACAGTATAAAATTAGTTTTTGAATAATTTACTATAGAAAAGTCAATCCCTGGGATATTTAAAATTTGTGACAGTTGAAAATTATTTTTTGAATAATTTACTATAGAAAAGGCAATCCCTGGCGTAATTAAAATTTGTGACAGTTGAAAATTATTTTTTGAATAATTTACTATAGAAAAGGCAATCCCTGGCGTAATTAAAATTTGTGACAGTTGAAAATTAGTTTTTGAATAATTTACTATAGAAAAGTCAATCCCTGGGATATTTAAAATTTGCGACAGTATAAAATTAGTTTTTGAATAATTTACTATAGAAAAGTCAATCCCTGGCGCAATTAAAATTTGTGACAGTATAAAATTAGTTTTTGAATAATTTACTATAGAAAAGGCAATCCCTGGGATATTTAAAATTTGTGACAGTTGAAAATTATTTTTTGAATAATTTACTATAGAAAAGGCAATCCCTGGCGTAATTAAAATTTGTGACAGTTGAAAATTATTTTTTGAATAATTTACTATAGAAAAGGCAATCCCTGGGATATTTAAAATTTGCGACAGTATAAAATTAGTTTTTGAATAATTTACTATAGAAAAGTCAATCCCTGGGATATTTAAAATTTGTGACAGTATAAAATTAGTTTTTGAATAATTTACTATAGAAAAGTCAATCCCTGGCGCAATTAAAATTTGTGACAGTATAAAATTATTTTTTGAATAATTTACTATAGAAAAGTCAATCCCTGGCGTAATTAAAATTTGTGACAGTTGAAAATTATTTTTTGAATAATTTACTATAGAAAAGTCAATCCCTGGGATATTTAAAATTTGCGACAGTATAAAATTAGTTTTTGAATAATTTACTATAGAAAAGTCAATCCCTGGGATATTTAAAATTTGTGACAGTTGAAAATTATTTTTTGAATAATTTACTATAGAAAAGGCAATCCCTGGCGTAATTAAAATTTGTGACAGTTGAAAATTATTTTTTGAATAATTTACTATAGAAAAGTCAATCCCTGGCGTAATTAAAATTTGTGACAGTATAAAATTATTTTTTGAATAATTTACTATAGAAAAGTCAATCCCTGGGATATTTAAAATTTGTGACAGTTGAAAATTATTTTTTGAATAATTTACTATAGAAAAGTCAATCCCTGGCGCAATTAAAATTTGTGACAGTATTAAATTAGTTTTTGAATAATTTACTATAGAAAAGTCAATCCCTGCGATATTTAAAATTTGCGACAGTATAAAATTAGTTTTTGAATAATTTACTATAGAAAAGTCAATCCCTGGCGTAATTAAAATTTGTGACAGTATAAAATTATTTTTTGAATAATTTACTATAGAAAAGTCAATCCCTGGGATATTTAAAATTTGTGACAGTTGAAAATTATTTTTTGAATAATTTACTATAGAAAAGTCAATCCCTGGCGCAATTAAAATTTGTGACAGTATAAAATTAGTTTTTGAATAATTTACTATAGAAAAGTCAATCCCTGGGATATTTAAAATTTGTGACAGTATAAAATTAGTTTTTGAATAATTTACTATAGAAAAGTCAATTCCTGGGATATTTAAAATTTGCGACAGTATAAAATTAGTTTTTGAATAATTTACTATAGAAAAGTCAATCCCTGGCGCAATTAAAATTTGTGACAGTATAAAATAATTTTTTGAATAATTTACTATAGAAAAGGCAATCCCTGGGATATTTAAAATTTGCGACAGTATAAAATTATTTTTTGAATAATTTACTATAGAAAAGGCAATCCCTGGCGTAATTAAAATTTGTGACAGTTGAAAATTATTTTTTGAATAATTTACTATAGAAAAGGCAATCCCTGGCGTAATTAAAATTTGTGACAGTATAAAATTATTTTTTGAATAATTTACTATAGAAAAGGCAATCCCTGGGATATTTAAAATTTGCGACTGTATAAAATTAGTTTTTGAATAATTTACTATAGAAAAGTCAATCCCTGGGATATTTAAAATTTGTGACAGTATAAAATTAGTTTTTGAATAATTTACTATAGAAAAGTCAATCCCTGGCGCAATTAAAATTTGTGACAGTATAAAATTATTTTTTGAATAATTTACTATAGAAAAGTCAATCCCTGGCGTAATTAAAATTTGTGACAGTTGAAAATTATTTTTTGAATAATTTACTATAGAAAAGTCAATCCCTGGGATATTTAAAATTTGCGACAGTATAAAATTAGTTTTTGAATAATTTACTATAGAAAAGTCAATCCCTGGGATATTTAAAATTTGTGACAGTTGAAAATTATTTTTTGAATAATTTACTATAGAAAAGGCAATCCCTGGCGTAATTAAAATTTGTGACAGTTGAAAATTATTTTTTGAATAATTTACTATAGAAAAGGCAATCCCTGGCGCAATTAAAATTTGTGACAGTATAAAATTAGTTTTTGAATAATTTACTATAGAAAAGTCAATCCCTGGGATATTTAAAATTTGTGACAGTATAAAATTAGTTTTTGAATAATTTACTATAGAAAAGTCAATCCCTGGGATATTTAAAATTTGCGACAGTATAAAATTAGTTTTTGAATAATTTACTATAGAAAAGTCAATCCCTGGCGCAATTAAAATTTGTGACAGTATAAAATTATTTTTTGAATAATTTACTATAGAAAAGGCAATCCCCGGGATATTTAAAATTTGCGACAGTATAAAATTATTTTTTGAATAATTTACTATAGAAAAGGCAATCCCTGGCGTAATTAAAATTTGTGACAGTTGAAAATTATTTTTGAATAATTTACTATAGAAAAGGCAATCCCTGGCGTAATTAAAATTTGTGACAGTTGAAAATTATTTTTTGAATAATTTACTATAGAAAAGGCAATCCCTGGGATATTTAAAATTTGCGACAGTATAAAATTAGTTTTTGAATAATTTACTATAGAAAAGTCAATCCCTGGGATATTTAAAATTTGTGACAGTATAAAATTAGTTTTTGAATAATTTACTATAGAAAAGTCAATCCCTGGCGCAATTAAAATTTGTGACAGTATAAAATTAGTTTTTGAATAATTTACTATAGAAAAGTCAATCCCTGGCGCAATTAAAATTTGTGACAGTATAAAATTAGTTTTTGAATAATTTACTATAGAAAAGGCAATCCCTGGGATATTTAAAATTTGTGACAGTTGAAAATTATTTTTTGAATAATTTACTATAGAAAAGGCAATCCCTGGCGTAATTAAAATTTGTGACAGTTGAAAATTATTTTTTGAATAATTTACTATAGAAAAGGCAATCCCTGGGATATTTAAAATTTGCGACAGTATAAAATTATTTTTTGAATAATTTACTATAGAAAAGGCAATCCCTGGGATATTTAAAATTTGCGACAGTATAAAATTATTTTTTGAATAATTTACTATAGAAAAGGCAATCCCTGGCGTAATTAAAATTTGTGACAGTTGAAAATTATTTTTTGAATAATTTACTATAGAAAAGGCAATCCCTGGCGTAATTAAAATTTGTGACAGTTGAAAATTAGTTTTTGAATAATTTACTATAGAAAAGTCAATCCCTGGGATATTTAAAATTTGCGACAGTATAAAATTAGTTTTTGAATAATTTACTATAGAAAAGTCAATCCCTGGGATATTTAAAATTTGCGACAGTATAAAATTAGTTTTTGAATAATTTACTATAGAAAAGTCAATCCCTGGGATATTTAAAATTTGTGACAGTATAAAATTAGTTTTTGAATAATTTATTATAGAAAAGGCAATCCCTGGGATATTTAAAATTTGCGACAGTATAAAATTATTTTTTGAATAAAATTTTAAATATCCCAGGGATTGCCTTTTCTATAGTAAATTATTCAAAAACTAATTTTATACTGTCACAAATTTTAAATATCCCAGGGATTTACTTTTCTATAGTAAATTATTCAAAAACTAATTTTATACTGTCGCAAATTTTAAATATCCCAGGGATTGCCTTTTCTATAGTAAATTATTCAAAAAATAATTTTCAACTGTCACAAATTTTAATTACGCCAGGGATTGCCTTTTCTATAGTAAATTATTCAAAAAATAATTTTCAACTGTCACAAATTTTAAATATCCCAGGGATTGCCTTTTCTATAGTAAATTATTCAAAAACTAATTTTATACTGTCACAAATTTTAAATATCCCAGGGATTGACTTTTCTATAGTAAATTATTCAAAAACTAATTTTATACTGTCGCAAATTTTAAATATCCCAGGGATTGCCTTTTCTATAGTAAATTATTCAAAAAATAATTTTCAACTGTCACAAATTTTAATTACGCCAGGGATTGCCTTTTCTATAGTAAATTATTCAAAAATAATTTTCAACTGTCACAAATTTTAATTACGCCAGGGATTGCCTTTTCTATAGTAAATTATTCAAAAAATAATTTTCAACTGTCACAAATTTTAATTATCCCAGGGATTGACTTTTCTATAGTAAATTATTCAAAAAATAATTTTCAACTGTCACAAATTTTAATTACGCCAGGGATTGCCTTTTCTATAGTAAATTATTCAAAAAATAATTTTATACTGTCACAAATTTTAATTACGCCAGGGATTGCCTTTTCTATAGTAAATTATTCAAAAACTAATTTTCAACTGTCGCAAATTTTAAATATCCCAGGGATTGACTTTTCTATAGTAAATTATTCAAAAAATAATTTTCAACTGTCACAAATTTTAATTACGCCAGGGATTGCCTTTTCTATAGTAAATTATTCAAAAAATAATTTTATACTGTCACAAATTTTAATTACGCCAGGGATTGCCTTTTCTATAGTAAATTATTCAAAAACTAATTTTATACTGTCGCAAATTTTAATTACGCCAGGGATTGCCTTTTCTATAGTAAATTATTCAAAAAATAATTTTCAACTGTCACAAATTTTAATTACGCCAGGGATTGCCTTTTCTATAGTAAATTATTCAAAAAATAATTTTCAACTGTCACAAATTTTAATTACGCCAGGGATTGCCTTTTCTATAGTAAATTATTCAAAAAATAATTTTATACTGTCACATATTTTAATTGCGCCAGGGATTGCCTTTTCTATAGTAAATTATTCAAAAAATAATTTTATACTGTCACAAATTTTAATTACGCCAGGGATTGCCTTTTCTATAGTAAATTATTCAAAAAATAATTTTATACTGTCACAAATTTTAATTACGCCAGGGATTGACTTTTCTATAGTAAATTATTCAAAAAATAATTTTCAACTGTCACAAATTTTAATTACGCCAGGGATTGCCTTTTCTATAGTAAATTATTCAAAAAATAATTTTCAACTGTCACAAATTTTAATTACGCCAGGGATTGCCTTTTCTATAGTAAATTATTCAAAAAATAATTTTCAACTGTCACAAATTTTAATTACGCCAGGGATTGCCTTTTCTATAGTAAATTATTCAAAAACTAATTTTATACTGTCGCAAATTTTAAATATCCCAGGGATTGCCTTTTCTATAGTAAATTATTCAAAAAATAATTTTCAACTGTCACAAATTCTAATTGCGCCAGGGATTGCCTTTTCTATAGTAAATTATTCAAAAACTAATTTTATACTGTCGCAAATTTTAATTGCGCCAGGGATTGACTTTTCTATAGTAAATTATTCAAAAACTAATATATAGTATATATGTGACAGTATAAAATTATTTTTTGAATAATTTACTATAGAAAAGTCAATCCCTGGCGTAATTAAAATTTGTGACAGTTGAATATTATTTTTTGAATAATTTACTATAGAAAAGGCAATCCCTGGGATATTTAAAATTTGCGACAGTATAAAATTAGTTTTTGAATAATTTACTATAGAAAAGTCAATCCCTGGCGCAATTAAAATTTGTGACAGTATAAAATTATTTTTTGAATAATTTACTATAGAAAAGGCAATCCCTGGCGTAATTAAAATTTGTGACAGTTGAAAATTAGTTTTTGAATAATTTACTATAGAAAAGTCAATCCCTGGGATATTTAAAATTTGCGACAGTATAAAATTAGTTTTTGAATAATTTACTATAGAAAAGTCAATCCCTGGGATATTTAAAATTTGCGACAGTATAAAATTAGTTTTTGAATAATTTACTATAGAAAAGTCAATCCCTGGCGTAATTAAAATTTGTGACAGTATAAAATTATTTTTTGAATAATTTACTATAGAAAAGGCAATCCCTGGCGCAATTAAAATTTGTGACAGTATAAAATTATTTTTTGAATAATTTACTATAGAAAAGGCAATCCCTGGCGTAATTAAAATTTGTGACAGTTGAAAATTATTTTTTGAATAATTTACTATAGAAAAGGCAATCCCTGGCGTAATTAAAATTTGTGACAGTTGAAAATTATTTTTTGAATAATTTACTATAGAAAAGTCAATCCCTGGCGCAATTAAAATTTGTGACAGTATAAAATTATTTTTTGAATAATTTACTATAGAAAAGGCAATCCCTGGCGTAATTAAAATTTGCGACAGTATAAAATTAGTTTTTGAATAATTTACTATAGAAAAGGCAATCCCTGGCGTAATTAAAATTTGTGACAGTATAAAATTATTTTTTGAATAATTTACTATAGAAAAGGCAATCCCTGGCGTAATTAAAATTTGTGACAGTTGAAAATTATTTTTTGAATAATTTACTATAGAAAAGTCAATCCCTGGGATATTTAAAATTTGCGACAGTATAAAATTATTTTTTGAATAATTTACTATAGAAAAGTCAATCCCTGGCGCAATTAAAATTTGTGACAGTATAAAATTAGTTTTTGAATAATTTACTATAGAAAAGTCAATCCCTGGCGCAATTAAAATTTGTGACAGTATAAAATTATTTTTTGAATAATTTACTATAGAAAAAGCAATCCCTGGCGTAATTAAAATTTGCGACAGTATAAAATTAGTTTTTGAATAATTTACTATAGAAAAGGCAATCCCTGGGATATTTAAAATTTGTGACAGTATAAAATTAGTTTTTGAATAATTTACTATAGAAAAGGCAATCCCTGGCGCAATTAAAATTTGTGACAGTTGAAAATTATTTTTTGAATAATTTACTATAGAAAAGGCAATCCCTGGCGCAATTAAAATTTGTGACAGTATAAAATTAGTTTTTGAATAATTTACTATAGAAAAGTCAATCCCTGGGATATTTAAAATTTGTGACAGTTGAAAATTATTTTTTGAATAATTTACTATAGAAAAGTCAATCCCTGGGATATTTAAAATTTGCGACAGTATAAAATTATTTTTTGAATAATTTACTATAGAAAAGTCAATCCCTGGCGCAATTAAAATTTGTGACAGTATAAAATTAGTTTTTGAATAATTTACTATAGAAAAGTCAATCCCTGGCGTAATTAAAATTTGTGACAGTATAAAATTATTTTTTGAATAATTTACTATAGAAAAGGCAATCCCTGGCGTAATTAAAATTTGTGACAGTTGAAAATTATTTTTTGAATAATTTACTATAGAAAAGTCAATCCCTGGCGCAATTAAAATTTGTGACAGTATAAAATTATTTTTTGAATAATTTACTATAGAAAAGGCAATCCCTGGGATATTTAAAATTTGCGACAGTATAAAATAAGTTTTTGAATAATTTACTATAGAAAAGTCAATCCCTGGCGCAATTAAAATTTGCGACAGTATAAAATTAGTTTTTGAATAATTTACTATAGAAAAGGCAATCCCTGGCGTAATTAAAATTTGCGACAGTATAAAATTAGTTTTTGAATAATTTACTATAGAAAAGGCAATCCCTGGCGCAATTAAAATTTGTGACAGTATAAAATTAGTTTTTGAATAATTTACTATAGAAAAGTCAATCCCTGGGATATTTAAAATTTGTGACAGTTGAAAATTATTTTTTGAATAATTTACTATAGAAAAGTCAATCCCTGGCGCAATTAAAATTTGTGACAGTATAAAATTATTTTTTGAATAATTTACTATAGAAAAGGCAATCCCTGGGATATTTAAAATTTGCGACAGTATAAAATTAGTTTTTGAATAATTTACTATAGAAAAGTCAATCCCTGGCGCAATTAAAATTTGTGACAGTATAAAATTATTTTTTGAATAATTTACTATAGAAAAGGCAATCCCTGGCGTAATTAAAATTTGTGACAGTTGAAAATTATTTTTTGAATAATTTACTATAGAAAAGGCAATCCCTGGCGTAATTAAAATTTGCGACAGTATAAAATTAGTTTTTGAATAATTTACTATAGAAAAGGCAATCCCTGGCGTAATTAAAATTTGCGACAGTATAAAATTAGTTTTTGAATAATTTACTATAGAAAAGGCAATCCCTGGGATATTTAAAATTTGCGACAGTATAAAATTAGTTTTTGAATAATTTACTATAGAAAAGTCAATCCCTGGCGCAATTAAAATTTGTGACAGTATAAAATTATTTTTTGAATAATTTACTATAGAAAAGGCAATCCCTGGCGTAATTAAAATTTGCGACAGTATAAAATTAGTTTTTGAATAATTTACTATAGAAAAGTCAATCCCTGGCGCAATTAAAATTTGCGACAGTATAAAATTAGTTTTTGAATAATTTACTATAGAAAAGGCAATCCCTGGGATATTTAAAATTTGCGACAGTATAAAATTAGTTTTTGAATAATTTACTATAGAAAAGTCAATCCCTGGCGTAATTAAAATTTGTGACAGTTGAAAATTATTTTTTGAATAATTTACTATAGAAAAGGCAATCCCTGGCGTAATTAAAATTTGCGACAGTATAAAATTAGTTTTTGAATAATTTACTATAGAAAAGGCAATCCCTGGCGTAATTAAAATTTGCGACAGTATAAAATTAGTTTTTGAATAATTTACTATAGAAAAGGCAATCCCTGGGATATTTAAAATTTGCGACAGTATAAAATTAGTTTTTGAATAATTTACTATAGAAAAGTCAATCCCTGGCGCAATTAAAATTTGTGACAGTTGAAAATTATTTTTTGAATAATTTACTATAGAAAAGGCAATCCCTGGCGTAATTAAAATTTGCGACAGTATAAAATTAGTTTTTGAATAATTTACTATAGAAAAGGCAATCCCTGGCGTAATTAAAATTTGTGACAGTTGAAAATTATTTTTTGAATAATTTACTATAGAAAAGGCAATCCCTGGCGTAATTAAAATTTGCGACAGTATAAAATTAGTTTTTGAATAATTTACTATAGAAAAGGCAATCCCTGGCGTAATTAAAATTTGTGACAGTATAAAATTATTTTTTGAATAATTTACTATAGAAAAGGCAATCCCTGGGATATTTAAAATTTGCGACAGTATAAAATTAGTTTTTGAATAATTTACTATAGAAAAGTCAATCCCTGGCGCAATTAAAATTTGTGACAGTATAAAATTATTTTTTGAATAATTTACTATAGAAAAGGCAATCCCTGGCGTAATTAAAATTTGCGACAGTATAAAATTAGTTTTTGAATAATTTACTATAGAAAAGGCAATCCCTGGGATATTTAAAATTTGCGACAGTATAAAATTAGTTTTTGAATAATTTACTATAGAAAAGTCAATCCCTGGCGCAATTAAAATTTGTGACAGTTGAAAATTATTTTTTGAATAATTTACTATAGAAAAGGCAATCCCTGGGATATTTAAAATTTGCGACAGTATAAAATTAGTTTTTGAATAATTTACTATAGAAAAGTCAATCCCTGGCGCAATTAAAATTTGTGACAGTATAAAATTATTTTTTGAATAATTTACTATAGAAAAGGCAATCCCTGGCGTAATTAAAATTTGCGACAGTATAAAATTAGTTTTTGAATAATTTACTATAGAAAAGGCAATCCCTGGGATATTTAAAATTTGCGACAGTATAAAATTAGTTTTTGAATAATTTACTATAGAAAAGTCAATCCCTGGCGCAATTAAAATTTGTGACAGTTGAAAATTATTTTTTGAATAATTTACTATAGAAAAGGCAATCCCTGGCGTAATTAAAATTTGCGACAGTATAAAATTAGTTTTTGAATAATTTACTATAGAAAAGTCAATCCCTGGCGCAATTAAAATTTGCGACAGTATAAAATTAGTTTTTGAATAATTTACTATAGAAAAGGCAATCCCTGGGATATTTAAAATTTGCGACAGTATAAAATTAGTTTTTGAATAATTTACTATAGAAAAGTCAATCCCTGGGATATTTAAAATTTGTGACAGTTGAAAATTATTTTTTGAATAATTTACTATAGAAAAGTCAATCCCTGGGATATTTAAAATTTGCGACAGTATAAAATTAGTTTTTGAATAATTTACTATAGAAAAGGCAATCCCTGGGATATTTAAAATTTGCGACAGTATAAAATTAGTTTTTGAATAATTTACTATAGAAAAGTCAATCCCTGGGATATTTAAAATTTGTGACAGTATAAAATTAGTTTTTGAATAATTTACTATAGAAAAGTCAATCCCTGGCGCAATTAAAATTTGTGACAGTATAAAATTATTTTTTGAATAATTTACTATAGAAAAGGCAATCCCTGGGATATTTAAAATTTGCGACAGTATAAAATTAGTTTTTGAATAATTTACTATAGAAAAGTCAATCCCTGGCGCAATTAAAATTTGTGACAGTATAAAATTATTTTTTGAATAATTTACTATAGAAAAGGCAATCCCTGGCGTAATTAAAATTGGCGACAGTATAAAATTAGTTTTTGAATAATTTACTATAGAAAAGGCAATCCCTGGGATATTTAAAATTTGCGACAGTATAAAATTAGTTTTTGAATAATTTACTATAGAAAAGTCAATCGCTGGCGCAATTAAAATTTGCGACAGTATAAAATTAGTTTTTGAATAATTTACTATAGAAAAGTCAATCCCTGGCGCAATTAAAATTTGTGACAGTATAAAATTATTTTTTGAATAATTTACTATAGAAAAGTCAATCCCTGGCGTAATTAAAATTTGTGACAGTTGAAAATTATTTTTTGAATAATTTACTATAGAAAAGTCAATCCCTGGGATATTTAAAATTTGCGACAGTATAAAATTAGTTTTTGAATAATTTACTATAGAAAAGGCAATCCCTGGCGCACATAAAATTTGTGACAGTATAAAATTAGTTTTTGAATAATTTACTATAGAAAAGGCAATCCCTGGCGCAATTAAAATTTGTGACAGTTGAAAATTATTTTTTGAATAATTTACTATAGAAAAGGCAATCCCTGGCGTAATTAAAATTTGCGACAGTATAAAATTAGTTTTTGAATAATTTACTATAGAAAAGTCAATCCCTGGCGCAATTAAAATTTGCGACAGTATAAAATTAGTTTTTGAATAATTTACTATAGAAAAGGCAATCCCTGGCGTAATTAAAATTTGCGACAGTATAAAATTAGTTTTTGAATAATTTACTATAGAAAAGGCAATCCCTGGCGCAATTAAAATTTGTGACAGTATAAAATTAGTTTTTGAATAATTTACTATAGAAAAGTCAATCCCTGGGATATTTAAAATTTGTGACAGTTGAAAATTATTTTTTGAATAATTTACTATAGAAAAGTCAATCCCTGGCGCAATTAAAATTTGTGACAGTATAAAATTATTTTTTGAATAATTTACTATAGAAAAGGCAATCCCTGGGATATTTAAAATTTGCGACAGTATAAAATTAGTTTTTGAATAATTTACTATAGAAAAGTCAATCCCTGGCGCAATTAAAATTTGTGACAGTATAAAATTAGTTTTTGAATAATTTACTATAGAAAAGTCAATCCCTGGCGCAATTAAAATTTGTGACAGTATAAAATTATTTTTTGAATAATTTACTATAGAAAAGGCAATCCCTGGGATATTTAAAATTTGTGACAGTTGAAAATTATGTTTTGAATAATTTACTATAGAAAAGGCAATCCCTGGCGCAATTAAAATTTGTGACAGTTGAAAATTATTTTTTGAATAATTTACTATAGAAAAGGCAATCCCTGGGATATTTAAAATTTGCGACAGTATAAAATTAGTTTTTGAATAATTTACTATAGAAAAGTCAATCCCTGGCGCAATTAAAATTTGTGACAGTATAAAATTAGTTTTTGAATAATTTACTATAGAAAAGTCAATCCCTGGCGCAATTAAAATTTGTGACAGTTGAAAATTAGTTTTTGAATAATTTACTATAGAAAAGGCAATCCCTGGCGCAATTAAAATTTGTGACAGTTGAAAATTAGTTTTTGAATAATTTACTATAGAAAAGGCAATCCCTGGCGCAATTAAAATTTGTGACAGTTGAAAATTATTTTTTGAATAATTTACTATAGAAAAGTCAATCCCTGGCGTAATTAAAATTTGTGACAGTATAAAATTATTTTTTGAATAATTTACTATAGAAAAGGCAATCCCTGGGATATTTAAAATTTGCGACAGTATAAAATTAGTTTTTGAATAATTTACTATAGAAAAGTCAATCCCTGGCGCAATTAAAATTTGTGACAGTATAAAATTAGTTTTTGAATAATTTACTATAGAAAAGTCAATCCCTGGCGTAATTAAAATTTGCGACAGTATAAAATTAGTTTTTGAATAATTTACTATAGAAAAGTCAATCCCTGGCGCAATTAAAATTTGTGACAGTATAAAATTAGTTTTTGAATAATTTACTATAGAAAAGTCAATACCTGGCGTAATTAAAATTTGCGACAGTATAAAATTAGTTTTTGAATAATTTACTATAGAAAAGTCAATCCCTGGCGCAATTAAATTTGTGACAGTATAAAATTAGTTTTTGAATAATTTACTATAGAAAAGTCAATCCCTGGCGCAATTAAAATTTGTGACAGTATAAAATTATTTTTTGAATAATTTACTATAGAAAAGGCAATCCCTGGGATATTTAAAATTTGCGACAGTATAAAATTAG
The DNA here is from genome assembly GCA_963930735.1 of Dioctria linearis. NCBI lineage: Eukaryota > Metazoa > Arthropoda > Insecta > Diptera > Asilidae > Dioctria > Dioctria linearis. The sequence continues at coordinate 90,818 of CAWVNZ010000526.1, forward strand.
TTTTTGAATAATTTACTATAGAAAAGGCAATCCCTGGCGTAATTAAAATTTGCGACAGTATAAAATTATTTTTTGAATAATTTACTATAGAAAAGGCAATCCCTGGCGCACATAAAATTTGTGACAGTTGAAAATTATTTTTTGAAAAATTTACTATATAAAAGGCAATCCCTGGCGCACATAAAATTTGTGACAGTATAAAATTAGTTTTTGAATAATTTACTATAGAAAAGTCAATCCCTGGCGTAATTAAAATTTGTGACAGTTGAAAATTAGTTTTTGAATAATTTACTATAGAAAAGTCAATCCCTGGCGCAATTAAAATTTGTGACAGTATAAAATTATTTTTTGAATAATTTACTATAGAAAAGGCAATCCCTGGGATATTTAAAATTTGCGACAGTATAAAATTAGTTTTTGAATAATTTACTATAGAAAAGTCAATCCCTGGCGCAATTAAAATTTGTGACAGTATAAAATTAGTTTTTGAATAATTTACTATAGAAAAGTCAATCCCTGGCGCAATTAAAATTTGTGACAGTTGAAAATTATTTTTTGAAAAATTTACTATAGAAAAGGCAATCCCTGGCGCAATTAAAATTTGTGACAGTATAAAATTAGTTTTTGAATAATTTACTATAGAAAAGGCAATCCCTGGCGTAATTAAAATTTGCGACAGTATAAAATTATTTTTTGAATAATTTACTATAGAAAAGGCAATCCCTGGCGCACATAAAATTTGTGACAGTATAAAATTAGTTTTTGAATAATTTACTATAGAAAAGTCAATCCCTGGGATATTTAAAATTTGCGACAGTATAAAATTAGTTTTTGAATAATTTACTATAGAAAAGTCAATCCCTGGCGCAATTAAAATTTGTGACAGTTGAAAATTATTTTTTGAAAAATTTACTATAGAAAAGGCAATCCCTGGCGTAATTAAAATTTGCGACAGTATAAAATTAGTTTTTGAATAATTTACTATAGAAAAGGCAATCCCTGCCGTAATTAAAATTTGCGACAGTATAAAATTAGTTTTTGAATAATTTACTATAGAAAAGGCAATCCCTGGCGTAATTAAAATTTGCGACAGTATAAAATTATTTTTTGAATAATTTACTATAGAAAAGTCAATCCCTGGCGTAATTAAAATTTGTGACAGTATAAAATTAGTTTTTGAAAAATTTACTATAGAAAAGGCAATCCCTGGCGCAATTAAAATTTGTGACAGTTGAAAATTATTTTTTGAATAATTTACTATAGAAAAGGCAATCCCTGGGATATTTAAAATTTGCGACAGTATAAAATTAGTTTTTGAATAATTTACTATAGAAAAGTCAATCCCTGGCGCAATTAAAATTTGTGACAGTATAAAATTATTTTTTGAATAATTTACTATAGAAAAGGCAATCCCTGGGATATTTAAAATTTGCGACAGTATAAAATTAGTTTTTGAATAATTTACTATAGAAAAGTCAATCCCTGGCGCAATTAAAATTTGTGACAGTATAAAATTAGTTTTTGAATAATTTACTATAGAAAAGTCAATCCCTGGCGTAATTAAAATTTGTGACAGTTGAAAATTATTTTTTGAATAATTTACTATAGAAAAGGCAATCCCTGGCGCACATAAAATTTGTGACAGTTGAAAATTATTTTTTGAATAATTTACTATAGAAAAGTCAATCCCTGGCGCAATTAAAATTTGTGACAGTATAAAATTATTTTTTGAATAATTTACTATAGAAAAGTCAATCCCTGGCGCAATTAAAATTTGTGACAGTATAAAATTATTTTTTGAATAATTTACTATAGAAAAGTCAATCCCTGGCGTAATTAAAATTTGTGACAGTTGAAAATTATTTTTTGAATAATTTACTATAGAAAAGGCAATCCCTGGCGCACATAAAATTTGTGACAGTTGAAAATTATTTTTTGAAAAATTTACTATATAAAAGGCAATCCCTGGGATATTTAAAATTTGCGACAGTATAAAATTAGTTTTTGAATAATTTACTATAGAAAAGTCAATCCCTGGCGCAATTAAAATTTGTGACAGTTGAAAATTATTTTTTGAATAATTTACTATAGAAAAGTCAATCCCTGGCGCAATTAAAATTTGTGACAGTATAAAATTATTTTTTGAATAATTTACTATAGAAAAGTCAATCCCTGGCGCAATTAAAATTTGTGACAGTATAAAATTATTTTTTGAATAATTTACTATAGAAAAGTCAATCCCTGGCGCAATTAAAATTTGTGACAGTTGAAAATTATTTTTTGAATAATTTACTATAGAAAAGGCAATCCCTGGGATATTTAAAATTTGCGACAGTATAAAATTAGTTTTTGAATAATTTACTATAGAAAAGTCAATCCCTGGCGCAATTAAAATTTGTGACAGTATAAAATTAGTTTTTGAATAATTTACTATAGAAAAGTCAATCCCTGGCGCAATTAAAATTTGTGACAGTTGAAAATTATTTTTTGAAAAATTTACTATAGAAAAGGCAATCCCTGGCGCAATTAAAATTTGTGACAGTTGAAAATTATTTTTTGAATAATTTACTATAGAAAAGGCAATCCCTGGCGTAATTAAAATTTGCGACAGTATAAAATTAGTTTTTGAATAATTTACTATAGAAAAGGCAATCCCTGGCGTAATTAAAATTTGCGACAGTATAAAATTATTTTTTGAATAATTTACTATAGAAAAGTCAATCCCTGGCGTAATTAAAATTTGTGACAGTATAAAATTAGTTTTTGAAAAATTTACTATAGAAAAGTCAATCCCTGGCGCAATTAAAATTTGTGACAGTATAAAATTAGTTTTTGAATAATTTACTATAGAAAAGTCAATCCCTGGCGTAATTAAAATTTGTGACAGTTGAAAATTATTTTTTGAATAATTTACTATAGAAAAGTCAATCCCTGGCGCAATTAAAATTTGTGACAGTATAAAATTATTTTTTGAATAATTTACTATAGAAAAGGCAATCCCTGGGATATTTAAAATTTGCGACAGTATAAAATTAGTTTTTGAATAATTTACTATAGAAAAGTCAATCCCTGGCGCAATTAAAATTTGTGACAGTTGAAAATTATTTTTTGAATAATTTACTATAGAAAAGGCAATCCCTGGGATATTTAAAATTTGCGACAGTATAAAATTATTTTTTGAATAATTTACTATAGAAAAGTCAATCCCTGGCGTAATTAAAATTTGTGACAGTATAAAATTAGTTTTTGAATAATTTACTATAGAAAAGTCAATCCCTGGCGCAATTAAAATTTGTGACAGTATAAAATTATTTTTTGAATAATTTACTATAGAAAAGGCAATCCCTGGGATATTTAAAATTTGCGACAGTATAAAATTAGTTTTTGAATAATTTACTATAGAAAAGTCAATCCCTGGCGCAATTAAAATTTGTGACAGTATAAAATTAGTTTTTGAATAATTTACTATAGAAAAGTCAATCCCTGGCGTAATTAAAATTTGTGACAGTTGAAAATTATTTTTTGAATAATTTACTATAGAAAAGGCAATCCCTGGCGCACATAAAATTTGTGACAGTTGAAAATTATTTTTTGAAAAATTTACTATATAAAAGGCAATCCCTGGCGCACATAAAATTTGTGACAGTATAAAATTATTTTTTGAATAATTTACTATAGAAAAGGCAATCCCTGGGATATTTAAAATTTGCGACAGTATAAAATTAGTTTTTGAATAATTTACTATAGAAAAGTCAATCCCTGGCGCAATTAAAATTTGTGACAGTATAAAATTAGTTTTTGAATAATTTACTATAGAAAAGTCAATCCCTGGCGTAATTAAAATTTGTGACAGTTGAAAATTATTTTTTGAATAATTTACTATAGAAAAGTCAATCCCTGGCGCAATTAAAATTTGTGACAGTTGAAAATTATTTTTTGAATAATTTACTATAGAAAAGTCAATCCCTGGCGCAATTAAAATTTGTGACAGTTGAAAATTATTTTTTGAAAAATTTACTATAGAAAAGGCAATCCCTGGCGCAATTAAAATTTGTGACAGTTGAAAATTATTTTTTGAATAATTTACTATAGAAAAGGCAATCCCTGGCGTAATTAAAATTTGCGACAGTATAAAATTAGTTTTTGAATAATTTACTATAGAAAAGGCAATCCCTGGCGTAATTAAAATTTGCGACAGTATAAAATTATTTTTTGAATAATTTACTATAGAAAAGTCAATCCCTGGCGTAATTAAAATTTGTGACAGTTGAAAATTATTTTTTGAATAATTTACTATAGAAAAGGCAATCCCTGGGATATTTAAAATTTGCGACAGTATAAAATTAGTTTTTGAATAATTTACTATAGAAAAGTCAATCCCTGGCGCAATTAAAATTTGTGACAGTATAAAATTAGTTTTTGAATAATTTACTATAGAAAAGGCAATCCCTGGCGTAATTAAAATTTGCGACAGTATAAAATTAGTTTTTGAATAATTTACTATAGAAAAGGCAATCCCTGGCGTAATTAAAATTTGCGACAGTATAAAATTATTTTTTGAATAATTTACTATAGAAAAGTCAATCCCTGGCGTAATTAAAATTTGTGACAGTTGAAAATTATTTTTTGAATAATTTACTATAGAAAAGTCAATCCCTGGCGCAATTAAAATTTGTGACAGTATAAAATTAGTTTTTGAATAATTTACTATAGAAAAGGCAATCCCTGGCGTAATTAAAATTTGTGACAGTTGAAAATTATTTTTTGAATAATTTACTATAGAAAAGTCAATCCCTGGCGCAATTAAAATTTGTGACAGTATAAAATTAGTTTTTGAATAATTTACTATAGAAAAGTCAATCCCTGGGATATTTAAAATTTGCGACAGTATAAAATTAGTTTTTGAATAATTTACTATAGAAAAGTCAATCCCTGGCGCAATTAAAATTTGTGACAGTTGAAAATTATTTTTTGAATAATTTACTATAGAAAAGTCAATCCCTGGCGCAATTAAAATTTGTGACAGTTGAAAATTATTTTTTGAATAATTTACTATAGAAAAGGCAATCCCTGGGATATTTAAAATTTGCGACAGTTGAAAATTATTTTTTGAATAATTTACTATAGAAAAGTCAATCCCTGGCGCAATTAAAATTTGTGACAGTATAAAATTATTTTTTGAATAATTTACTATAGAAAAGGCAATCCCTGGGATATTTAAAATTTGCGACAGTATAAAATTAGTTTTTGAAAAATTTACTATAGAAAAGGCAATCCCTGGCGCAATTAAAATTTGTGACAGTTGAAAATTATTTTTTGAATAATTTACTATAGAAAAGGCAATCCCTGGGATATTTAAAATTTGCGACAGTATAAAATTAGTTTTTGAATAATTTACTATAGAAAAGTCAATCCCTGGCGCAATTAAAATTTGTGACAGTATAAAATTAGTTTTTGAATAATTTACTATAGAAAAGTCAATCCCTGGCGTAATTAAAATTTGTGACAGTTGAAAATTATTTTTTGAATAATTTACTATAGAAAAGTCAATCCCTGGCGCAATTAAAATTTGTGACAGTATAAAATTATTTTTTGAATAATTTACTATAGAAAAGGCAATCCCTGGGATATTTAAAATTTGCGACAGTATAAAATTAGTTTTTGAATAATTTACTATAGAAAAGTCAATCCCTGGCGCAATTAAAATTTGTGACAGTATAAAATTAGTTTTTGAATAATTTACTATAGAAAAGTCAATCCCTGGCGTAATTAAAATTTGTGACAGTTGAAAATTATTTTTTGAATAATTTACTATAGAAAAGTCAATCCCTGGCGCAATTAAAATTTGTGACAGTATAAAATTATTTTTTGAATAATTTACTATAGAAAAGGCAATCCCTGGGATATTTAAAATTTGCGACAGTATAAAATTAGTTTTTGAATAATTTACTATAGAAAAGTCAATCCCTGGCGCAATTAAAATTTGTGACAGTATAAAATTAGTTTTTGAATAATTTACTATAGAAAAGTCAATCCCTGGCGTAATTAAAATTTGTGACAGTTGAAAATTATTTTTTGAATAATTTACTATAGAAAAGTCAATCCCTGGCGCAATTAAAATTTGTGACAGTATAAAATTATTTTTTGAATAATTTACTATAGAAAAGGCAATCCCTGGGATATTTAAAATTTGCGACAGTATAAAATTAGTTTTTGAATAATTTACTATAGAAAAGTCAATCCCTGGCGCAATTAAAATTTGTGACAGTATAAAATTAGTTTTTGAATAATTTACTATAGAAAAGTCAATCCCTGGCGTAATTAAAATTTGTGACAGTTGAAAATTATTTTTTGAATAATTTGCTATAGAAAAGTCAATCCCTGGCGCAATTAAAATTTGTGACAGTATAAAATTATTTTTTGAATAATTTACTATAGAAAAGGCAATCCCTGGGATATTTAAAATTTGCGACAGTATAAAATTAGTTTTTGAATAATTTACTATAGAAAAGTCAATCCCTGGCGCAATTAAAATTTGTGACAGTATAAAATTATTTTTTGAATAATTTACTATAGAAAAGGCAATCCCTGGCGTAATTAAAATTTGCGACAGTATAAAATTATTTTTTGAATAATTTACTATAGAAAAGTCAATCCCTGGCGCAATTAAAATTTGTGACAGTATAAAATTATTTTTTGAATAATTTACTATAGAAAAGGCAATCCCTGGGATATTTAAAATTTGCGACAGTATAAAATTAGTTTTTGAATAATTTACTATAGAAAAGTCAATCCCTGGCGCAATTAAAATTTGTGACAGTATAAAATTAGTTTTTGAATAATTTACTATAGAAAAGGCAATCCCTGGCGTAATTAAAATTTGCGACAGTATAAAATTAGTTTTTGAATAATTTACTATAGAAAAGGCAATCCCTGGCGTAATTAAAATTTGCGACAGTATAAAATTATTTTTTGAATAATTTACTATAGAAAAGTCAATCCCTGGCGTAATTAAAATTTGTGACAGTTGAAAATTATTTTTTGAATAATTTACTATAGAAAAGTCAATCCCTGGCGCAATTAAAATTTGTGACAGTATAAAATTAGTTTTTGAATAATTTACTATAGAAAAGGCAATCCCTGGCGTAATTAAAATTTGTGACAGTTGAAAATTATTTTTTGAATAATTTACTATAGAAAAGTCAATCCCTGGCGCAATTAAAATTTGTGACAGTATAAAATTAGTTTTTGAATAATTTACTATAGAAAAGTCAATCCCTGGGATATTTAAAATTTGCGACAGTATAAAATTAGTTTTTGAATAATTTACTATAGAAAAGTCAATCCCTGGCGCAATTAAAATTTGTGACAGTTGAAAATTATTTTTTGAATAATTTACTATAGAAAAGTCAATCCCTGGCGCAATTAAAATTTGTGACAGTTGAAAATTATTTTTTGAATAATTTACTATAGAAAAGGCAATCCCTGGGATATTTAAAATTTGCGACAGTATAAAATTAGTTTTTGAATAATTTACTATAGAAAAGTCAATCCCTGGCGCAATTAAAATTTGTGACAGTATAAAATTATTTTTTGAATAATTTACTATAGAAAAGGCAATCCCTGGCGTAATTAAAATTTGCGACAGTATAAAATTATTTTTTGAATAATTTACTATAGAAAAGTCAATCCCTGGCGCAATTAAAATTTGTGACAGTATAAAATTATTTTTTGAATAATTTACTATAGAAAAGGCAATCCCTGGGATATTTAAAATTTGCGACAGTATAAAATTAGTTTTTGAATAATTTACTATAGAAAAGTCAATCCCTGGCGCAATTAAAATTTGTGACAGTATAAAATTAGTTTTTGAATAATTTACTATAGAAAAGTCAATCCCTGGCGTAATTAAAATTTGTGACAGTTGAAAATTATTTTTTGAATAATTTACTATAGAAAAGTCAATCCCTGGCGCAATTAAAATTTGTGACAGTATAAAATTATTTTTTGAATAATTTACTATAGAAAAGGCAATCCCTGGGATATTTAAAATTTGCGACAGTTGAAAATTATTTTTTGAATAATTTACTATAGAAAAGTCAATCCCTGGCGCAATTAAAATTTGTGACAGTATAAAATTATTTTTTGAATAATTTACTATAGAAAAGGCAATCCCTGGGATATTTAAAATTTGCGACAGTATAAAATTAGTTTTTGAAAAATTTACTATAGAAAAGGCAATCCCTGGCGCAATTAAAATTTGTGACAGTTGAAAATTATTTTTTGAATAATTTACTATAGAAAAGGCAATCCCTGGGATATTTAAAATTTGCGACAGTATAAAATTAGTTTTTGAATAATTTACTATAGAAAAGTCAATCCCTGGCGCAATTAAAATTTGTGACAGTATAAAATTAGTTTTTGAATAATTTACTATAGAAAAGTCAATCCCTGGCGTAATTAAAATTTGTGACAGTTGAAAATTATTTTTTGAATAATTTACTATAGAAAAGTCAATCCCTGGCGCAATTAAAATTTGTGACAGTATAAAATTATTTTTTGAATAATTTACTATAGAAAAGGCAATCCCTGGGATATTTAAAATTTGCGACAGTATAAAATTAGTTTTTGAATAATTTACTATAGAAAAGGCAATCCCTGGCGCAATTAAAATTTGTGACAGTTGAAAATTATTTTTTGAATAATTTACTATAGAAAAGGCAATCCCTGGCGTAATTAAAATTTGTGACAGTATAAAATTAGTTTTTGAATAATTTACTATAGAAAAGTCAATCCCTGGCGCAATTAAAATTTGTGACAGTATAAAATTAGTTTTTGAATAATTTACTATAGAAAAGTCAATCCCTGGCGTAATTAAAATTTGCGACAGTATAAAATTAGTTTTTGAATAATTTACTATAGAAAAGTCAATCCCTGGCGCAATTAAAATTTGCGACAGTTGAAAATTATTTTTTGAATAATTTACTATAGAAAAGTCAATCCCTGGCGCAATTAAAATTTGTGACAGTATAAAATTATTTTTTGAATAATTTACTATAGAAAAGGCAATCCCTGGGATATTTAAAATTTGCGACAGTATAAAATTAGTTTTTGAAAAATTTACTATAGAAAAGGCAATCCCTGGCGCAATTAAAATTTGTGACAGTTGAAAATTATTTTTTGAATAATTTACTATAGAAAAGGCAATCCCTGGGATATTTAAAATTTGCGACAGTATAAAATTAGTTTTTGAATAATTTACTATAGAAAAGTCAATCCCTGGCGCAATTAAAATTTGTGACAGTATAAAATTAGTTTTTGAATAATTTACTATAGAAAAGTCAATCCCTGGCGTAATTAAAATTTGTGACAGTTGAAAATTATTTTTTGAATAATTTACTATAGAAAAGTCAATCCCTGGCGCAATTAAAATTTGTGACAGTATAAAATTATTTTTTGAATAATTTACTATAGAAAAGGCAATCCCTGGGATATTTAAAATTTGCGACAGTATAAAATTAGTTTTTGAATAATTTACTATAGAAAAGTCAATCCCTGGCGCAATTAAAATTTGTGACAGTATAAAATTAGTTTTTGAATAATTTACTATAGAAAAGTCAATCCCTGGCGTAATTAAAATTTGTGACAGTTGAAAATTATTTTTTGAATAATTTACTATAGAAAAGTCAATCCCTGGCGCAATTAAAATTTGTGACAGTATAAAATTATTTTTTGAATAATTTACTATAGAAAAGGCAATCCCTGGGATATTTAAAATTTGCGACAGTATAAAATTAGTTTTTGAATAATTTACTATAGAAAAGTCAATCCCTGGCGCAATTAAAATTTGTGACAGTATAAAATTAGTTTTTGAATAATTTACTATAGAAAAGTCAATCCCTGGCGTAATTAAAATTTGTGACAGTTGAAAATAATTTTTCGAATAATTTACTATAGAAAAGTCAATCCCTGGCGCAATTAAAATTTGTGACAGTTGAAAATTATTTTTTGAATAATTTACTATAGAAAAGTCAATCCCTGGCGCAATTAAAATTTGTGACAGTTGAAAATTATTTTTTGAAAAATTTACTATAGAAAAGGCAATCCCTGGCGCAATTAAAATTTGTGACAGTTGAAAATTATTTTTTGAATAATTTACTATAGAAAAGGCAATCCCTGGCGTAATTAAAATTTGCGACAGTATAAAATTAGTTTTTGAATAATTTACTATAGAAAAGGCAATCCCTGGCGTAATTAAAATTTGCGACAGTATAAAATTATTTTTTGAATAATTTACTATAGAAAAGTCAATCCCTGGCGTAATTAAAATTTGTGACAGTATAAAATTAGTTTTTGAATAATTTACTATAGAAAAGTCAATCCCTGGCGTAATTAAAATTTGTGACAGTTGAAAATTATTTTTTGAATAATTTACTATAGAAAAGTCAATCCCTGGCGCAATTAAAATTTGTGACAGTATAAAATTATTTTTTGAATAATTTACTATAGAAAAGGCAATCCCTGGGATATTTAAAATTTGCGACAGTTGAAAATTATTTTTTGAATAATTTACTATAGAAAAGTCAATCCCTGGCGCAATTAAAATTTGTGACAGTATAAAATTATTTTTTGAATAATTTACTATAGAAAAGGCAATCCCTGGGATATTTAAAATTTGCGACAGTATAAAATTAGTTTTTGAAAAATTTACTATAGAAAAGGCAATCCCTGGCGCAATTAAAATTTGTGACAGTTGAAAATTGTTTTTTGAATAATTTACTATAGAAAAGGCAATCCCTGGGATATTTAAAATTTGCGACAGTATAAAATTAGTTTTTGAATAATTTACTATAGAAAAGTCAATCCCTGGCGCAATTAAAATTTGTGACAGTATAAAATTAGTTTTTGAATAATTTACTATAGAAAAGTCAATCCCTGGCGTAATTAAAATTTGTGACAGTTGAAAATTATTTTTTGAATAATTTACTATAGAAAAGTCAATCCCTGGCGCAATTAAAATTTGTGACAGTATAAAATTAGTTTTTCAATAATTTACTATAGAAAAGGCAATCCCTGGGATATTTAAAATTTGCGACAGTATAAAATTAGTTTTTGAATAATTTACTATAGAAAAGTCAATCCCTGGCGCAATTAAAATTTGTGACAGTATAAAATTATTTTTTGAATAATTTACTATAGAAAAGGCAATCCCTGGGATATTTAAAATTTGCGACAGTATAAAATTAGTTTTTGAATAATTTACTATAGAAAAGTCAATCCCTGGCGCAATTAAAATTTGTGACAGTATAAAATTAGTTTTTGAATAATTTACTATAGAAAAGTCAATCCCTGGCGTAATTAAAATTTGTGACAGTTGAAAATTATTTTTTGAATAATTTACTATAGAAAAGTCAATCCCTGGCGCAATTAAAATTTGTGACAGTATAAAATTAGTTTTTGAATAATTTACTATAGAAAAGTCAATCCCTGGCGTAATTAAAATTTGTGACAGTTGAAAATTATTTTTTGAATAATTTACTATAGAAAAGGCAATCCCTGGGATATTTAAAATTTGTGACAGTTGAAAATTATTTTTTGAATAATTTACTATAGAAAAGTCAATCCCTGGCGCAATTAAAATTTGTGACAGTATAAAATTATTTTTTGAATAATTTACTATAGAAAAGGCAATCCCTGGGATATTTAAAATTTGTGACAGTTGAAAATTATTTTTTGAATAATTTACTATAGAAAAGTCAATCCCTGGCGCAATTAAAATTTGTGACAGTATAAAATTAGTTTTTGAATAATTTACTATAGAAAAGGCAATCCCTGGCGTAATTAAAATTTGCGACAGTATAAAATTAGTTTTTGAATAATTTACTATAGAAAAGTCAATCCCTGGCGCAATTAAAATTTGTGACAGTATAAAATTAGTTTTTGAATAATTTACTATAGAAAAGTCAATCCCTGGCGTAATTAAAATTTGTGACAGTTGAAAATTATTTTTTGAATAATTTACTATAGAAAAGTCAATCCCTGGCGCAATTAAAATTTGTGACAGTATAAAATTATTTTTTGAATAATTTACTATAGAAAAGGCAATCCCTGGGATATTTAAAATTTGCGACAGTATAAAATTAGTTTTTGAATAATTTACTATAGAAAAGTCAATCCCTGGCGCAATTAAAATTTGTGACAGTATAAAATTAGTTTTTGAATAATTTACTATAGAAAAGTCAATCCCTGGCGTAATTAAAATTTGTGACAGTTGAAAATTATTTTTTGAATAATTTACTATAGAAAAGGCAATCCCTGGCGTAATTAAAATTTGCGACAGTATAAAATTAGTTTTTGAATAATTTACTATAGAAAAGGCAATCCCTGGGATATTTAAAATTTGCGACAGTATAAAATTAGTTTTTGAATAATTTACTATAGAAAAGTCAATCCCTGGCGCAATTAAAATTTGTGACAGTATAAAATTAGTTTTTGAATAATTTACTATAGAAAAGTCAATCCCTGGCGCAATTAAAATTTGTGACAGTTGAAAATTATTTTTTGAAAAATTTACTATAGAAAAGGCAATCCCTGGCGCAATTAAAATTTGTGACAGTTGAAAATTATTTTTTGAATAATTTACTATAGAAAAGTCAATCCCTGGCGCAATTAAAATTTGCGACAGTATAAAATTAGTTTTTGAATAATTTACTATAGAAAAGTCAATCCCTGGCGCAATTAAAATTTGTGACAGTATAAAATTAGTTTTTGAATAATTTACTATAGAAAAGTCAATCCCTGGCGTAATTAAAATTTGCGACAGTATAAAATTAGTTTTTGAATAATTTACTATAGAAAAGTCAATCCCTGGCGCAATTAAAATTTGTGACAGTTGAAAATTATTTTTTGAAAAATTTACTATAGAAAAGGCAATCCCTGGCGCAATTAAAATTTGTGACAGTTGAAAATTATTTTTTGAATAATTTACTATAGAAAAGGCAATCCCTGGGATATTTAAAATTTGCGACAGTATAAAATTAGTTTTTGAATAATTTACTATAGAAAAGTCAATCCCTGGCGCAATTAAAATTTGTGACAGTATAAAATTAGTTTTTGAATAATTTACTATAGAAAAGGCAATCCCTGGCGTAATTAAAATTTGCGACAGTATAAAATTAGTTTTTGAATAATTTACTATAGAAAAGGCAATCCCTGGCGTAATTAAAATTTGCGACAGTATAAAATTATTTTTTGAATAATTTACTATAGAAAAGTCAATCCCTGGCGTAATTAAAATTTGTGACAGTTGAAAATTATTTTTTGAATAATTTACTATAGAAAAGTCAATCCCTGGCGCAATTAAAATTTGTGACAGTATAAAATTATTTTTTGAATAATTTACTATAGAAAAGGCAATCCCTGGGATATTTAAAATTTGCGACAGTATAAAATTAGTTTTTGAATAATTTACTATAGAAAAGTCAATCCCTGGCGCAATTAAAATTTGTGACAGTATAAAATTAGTTTTTGAATAATTTACTATAGAAAAGGCAATCCCTGGCGTAATTAAAATTTGCGACAGTATAAAATTAGTTTTTGAATAATTTACTATAGAAAAGTCAATCCCTGGCGCAATTAAAATTTGTGACAGTATAAAATTAGTTTTTGAATAATTTACTATAGAAAAGTCAATCCCTGGCGTAATTAAAATTTGTGACAGTTGAAAATTATTTTTTGAATAATTTACTATAGAAAAGTCAATCCCTGGCGCAATTAAAATTTGTGACAGTATAAAATTATTTTTTGAATAATTTACTATAGAAAAGGCAATCCCTGGGATATTTAAAATTTGCGACAGTATAAAATTAGTTTTTGAATAATTTACTATAGAAAAGTCAATCCCTGGCGCAATTAAAATTTGTGACAGTATAAAATTAGTTTTTGAATAATTTACTATAGAAAAGTCAATCCCTGGCGTAATTAAAATTTGTGACAGTTGAAAATTATTTTTTGAATAATTTACTATAGAAAAGTCAATCCCTGGCGCAATTAAAATTTGTGACAGTATAAAATTAGTTTTTGAATAATTTACTATAGAAAAGTCAATCCCTGGCGTAATTAAAATTTGTGACAGTTGAAAATTATTTTTTGAATAATTTACTATAGAAAAGTCAATCCCTGGCGCAATTAAAATTTGTGACAGTATAAAATTATTTTTTGAATAATTTACTATAGAAAAGGCAATCCCTGGGATATTTAAAATTTGCGACAGTATAAAATTAGTTTTTGAATAATTTACTATAGAAAAGTCAATCCCTGGCGTAATTAAAATTTGTGACAGTTGAAAATTATTTTTTGAATAATTTACTATAGAAAAGTCAATCCCTGGCGCAATTAAAATTTGTGACAGTATAAAATTATTTTTTGAATAATTTACTATAGAAAAGTCAATCCCTGGCGCAATTAAAATTTGTGACAGTATAAAATTATTTTTTGAATAATTTACTATAGAAAAGTCAATCCCTGGCGCAATTAAAATTTGTGACAGTATAAAATTATTTTTTGAATAATTTACTATAGAAAAGTCAATCCCTGGCGCAATTAAAATTTGTGACAGTTGAAAATTATTTTTTGAATAATTTACTATAGAAAAGGCAATCCCTGGGATATTTAAAATTTGCGACAGTATAAAATTAGTTTTTGAATAATTTACTATAGAAAAGTCAATCCCTGGCGCAATTAAAATTTGTGACAGTATAAAATTAGTTTTTGAATAATTTACTATAGAAAAGTCAATCCCTGGCGCAATTAAAATTTGTGACAGTATAAAATTATTTTTTGAATAATTTACTATAGAAAAGGCAATCCCTGGGATATTTAAAATTTGCGACAGTATAAAATTAGTTTTTGAATAATTTACTATAGAAAAGTCAATCCCTGGCGCAATTAAAATTTGTGACAGTATAAAATTAGTTTTTGAATAATTTACTATAGAAAAGTCAATCCCTGGCGCAGTTAAAATTTGCGACAGTATAAAATTAGTTTTTGAATAATTTACTATAGAAAAGGCAATCCCTGGCGCAATTAAAATTTGTGACAGTTGAAAATTATTTTTTGAATAATTTACTATAGAAAAGTCAATCCCTGGCGCAATTAAAATTTGTGACAGTATAAAATTATTTTTTGAATAATTTACTATAGAAAAGTCAATCCCTGGCGCAATTAAAATTTGTGACAGTATAAAATTATTTTTTGAATAATTTACTATAGAAAAGTCAATCCCTGGCGCAATTAAAATTTGTGACAGTATAAAATTATTTTTTGAATAATTTACTATAGAAAAGTCAATCCCTGGCGCAATTAAAATTTGTGACAGTTGAAAATTATTTTTTGAATAATTTACTATAGAAAAGGCAATCCCTGGGATATTTAAAATTTGCGACAGTATAAAATTAGTTTTTGAATAATTTACTATAGAAAAGTCAATCCCTGGCGCAATTAAAATTTGTGACAGTATAAAATTAGTTTTTGAATAATTTACTATAGAAAAGTCAATCCCTGGCGCAATTAAAATTTGCGACAGTATAAAATTAGTTTTTGAATAATTTACTATAGAAAAGGCAATCCCTGGCGCAATTAAAATTTGTGACAGTTGAAAATTATTTTTTGAATAATTTACTATAGAAAAGTCAATCCCTGGCGCAATTAAAATTTGTGACAGTATAAAATTAGTTTTTGAATAATTTACTATAGAAAAGGCAATCCCTGGCGCAATTAAAATTTGTGACAGTTGAAAATTATTTTTTGAATAATTTACTATAGAAAAGTCAATCCCTGGCGCAATTAAAATTTGTGACAGTATAAAATTATTTTTTGAATAATTTACTATAGAAAAGGCAATCCCTGGGATATTTAAAATTTGCGACAGTTGAAAATTATTTTTTGAATAATTTACTATAGAAAAGTCAATCCCTGGCGCAATTAAAATTTGTGACAGTATAAAATTATTTTTTGAATAATTTACTATAGAAAAGGCAATCCCTGGGATATTTAAAATTTGCGACAGTATAAAATTAGTTTTTGAAAAATTTACTATAGAAAAGGCAATCCCTGGCGCAATTAAAATTTGTGACAGTTGAAAATTATTTTTTGAATAATTTACTATAGAAAAGGCAATCCCTGGGATATTTAAAATTTGCGACAGTATAAAATTAGTTTTTGAATAATTTACTATAGAAAAGTCAATCCCTGGCGCAATTAAAATTTGTGACAGTATAAAATTAGTTTTTGAATAATTTACTATAGAAAAGTCAATCCCTGGCGTAATTAAAATTTGTGACAGTTGAAAATTATTTTTTGAATAATTTACTATAGAAAAGTCAATCCCTGGCGCAATTAAAATTTGTGACAGTATAAAATTATTTTTTGAATAATTTACTATAGAAAAGGCAATCCCTGGGATATTTAAAATTTGCGACAGTATAAAATTAGTTTTTGAATAATTTACTATAGAAAAGTCAATCCCTGGCGCAATTAAAATTTGTGACAGTATAAAATTATTTTTTGAATAATTTACTATAGAAAAGGCAATCCCTGGGATATTTAAAATTTGCGACAGTATAAAATTAGTTTTTGAATAATTTACTATAGAAAAGTCAATCCCTGGCGCAATTAAAATTTGTGACAGTATAAAATTAGTTTTTGAATAATTTACTATAGAAAAGTCAATCCCTGGCGTAATTAAAATTTGTGACAGTTGAAAATTATTTTTTGAATAATTTACTATAGAAAAGTCAATCCCTGGCGCAATTAAAATTTGTGACAGTATAAAATTAGTTTTTGAATAATTTACTATAGAAAAGTCAATCCCTGGCGTAATTAAAATTTGTGACAGTTGAAAATTATTTTTTGAATAATTTACTATAGAAAAGGCAATCCCTGGGATATTTAAAATTTGTGACAGTTGAAAATTATTTTTTGAATAATTTACTATAGAAAAGTCAATCCCTGGGATATTTAAAATTTGTGACAGTATAAAATTAGTTTTTGAAAAATTTACTATAGAAAAGGCAATCCCTGGCGCAATTAAAATTTGTGACAGTTGAAAATTATTTTTTGAATAATTTACTATAGAAAAGGCAATCCCTGGGATATTTAAAATTTGCGACAGTTGAAAATTATTTTTTGAATAATTTACTATAGAAAAGGCAATCCCTGGCGCACATAAAATTTGTGACAGTTGAAAATTATTTTTTGAATAATTTACTATAGAAAAGGCAATCCCTGGGATATTTAAAATTTGCGACAGTATAAAATTAGTTTTTGAATAATTTACTATAGAAAAGTCAATCCCTGGCGCAATTAAAATTTGTGACAGTATAAAATTAGTTTTTGAATAATTTACTATAGAAAAGTCAATCCCTGGCGTAATTAAAATTTGTGACAGTTGAAAATTATTTTTTGAATAATTTACTATAGAAAAGTCAATCCCTGGCGCAATTAAAATTTGTGACAGTATAAAATTAGTTTTTGAATAATTTACTATAGAAAAGTCAATCCCTGGCGTAATTAAAATTTGTGACAGTTGAAAATTATTTTTTGAATAATTTACTATAGAAAAGTCAATCCCTGGCGCAATTAAAATTTGTGACAGTATAAAATTATTTTTTGAATAATTTACTATAGAAAAGGCAATCCCTGGGATATTTAAAATTTGCGACAGTATAAAATTAGTTTTTGAATAATTTACTATAGAAAAGTCAATCCCTGGCGTAATTAAAATTTGTGACAGTTGAAAATTATTTTTTGAATAATTTACTATAGAAAAGTCAATCCCTGGCGCAATTAAAATTTGTGACAGTTGAAAATTATTTTTTGAATAATTTACTATAGAAAAGTCAATCCCTGGCGCAATTAAAATTTGTGACAGTATAAAATTATTTTTTGAATAATTTACTATAGAAAAGGCAATCCCTGGGATATTTAAAATTTGCGACAGTATAAAATTAGTTTTTGAATAATTTACTATAGAAAAGTCAATCCCTGGCGCAATTAAAATTTGTGACAGTATAAAATTAGTTTTTGAATAATTTACTATAGAAAAGTCAATCCCTGGCGTAATTAAAATTTGTGACAGTTGAAAATTATTTTTTGAATAATTTACTATAGAAAAGTCAATCCCTGGCGCAATTAAAATTTGTGACAGTATAAAATTAGTTTTTGAATAATTTACTATAGAAAAGTCAATCCCTGGCGTAATTAAAATTTGTGACAGTTGAAAATTATTTTTTGAATAATTTACTATAGAAAAGGCAATCCCTGGGATATTTAAAATTTGTGACAGTTGAAAATTATTTTTTGAATAATTTACTATAGAAAAGTCAATCCCTGGGATATTTAAAATTTGTGACAGTATAAAATTAGTTTTTGAAAAATTTACTATAGAAAAGGCAATCCCTGGCGCAATTAAAATTTGTGACAGTTGAAAATTATTTTTTGAATAATTTACTATAGAAAAGGCAATCCCTGGGATATTTAAAATTTGCGACAGTTGAAAATTATTTTTTGAATAATTTACTATAGAAAAGGCAATCCCTGGGATATTTAAAATTTGCGACAGTATAAAATTAGTTTTTGAATAATTTACTATAGAAAAGTCAATCCCTGGCGTAATTAAAATTTGTGACAGTTGAAAATTATTTTTTGAATAATTTACTATAGAAAAGTCAATCCCTGGCGCAATTAAAATTTGTGACAATTGAAAATTATTTTTTGAATAATTTACTATAGAAAAGTCAATCCCTGGCGCAATTAAAATTTGTGACAGTATAAAATTATTTTTTGAATAATTTACTATAGAAAAGGCAATCCCTGGGATATTCAAAATTTGCGACAGTATAAAATTAGTTTTTGAATAATTTACTATAGAAAAGTCAATCCCTGGCGCAATTAAAATTTGTGACAGTATAAAATTAGTTTTTGAATAATTTACTATAGAAAAGTCAATCCCTGGCGTAATTAAAATTTGTGACAGTTGAAAATTATTTTTTGAATAATTTACTATAGAAAAGTCAATCCCTGGCGCAATTAAAATTTGTGACAGTATAAAAATAGTTTTTGAATAATTTACTATAGAAAAGTCAATCCCTGGCGTAATTAAAATTTGTGACAGTTGAAAATTATTTTTTGAATAATTTACTATAGAAAAGGCAATCCCTGGGATATTTAAAATTTGTGACAGTTGAAAATTATTTTTTGAATAATTTACTATAGAAAAGTCAATCCCTGGGATATTTAAAATTTGCGACAGTATAAAATTAGTTTTTGAATAATTTACTATAGAAAAGTCAATCCCTGGCGCAATTAAAATTTGTGACAGTATAAAATTATTTTTTGAATAATTTACTATAGAAAAGGCAATCCCTGGCGTAATTAAAATTTGCGACAGTATAAAATTATTTTTTGAATAATTTACTATAGAAAAGGCAATCCCTGGCGTAATTAAAATTTGTGACAGTTGAAAATTATTTTTTGAATAATTTACTATAGAAAAGTCAATCCCTGGCGCAATTAAAATTTGTGACAGTATAAAATTATTTTTTGAATAATTTACTATAGAAAAGTCAATCCCTGGCGCAATTAAAATTTGTGACAGTATAAAATTATTTTTTGAATAATTTACTATAGAAAAGTCAATCCCTGGCGCAATTAAAATTTGTGACAGTATAAAATTATTTTTTGAATAATTTACTATAGAAAAGTCAATCCCTGGCGCAATTAAAATTTGTGACAGTTGAAAATTATTTTTTGAATAATTTATTTACTATAGAAAAGGCAATCCCTGGGATATTTAAAATTTGCGACAGTATAAAATTAGTTTTTGAATAATTTACTATAGAAAAGTCAATCCCTGGCGCAATTAAAATTTGTGACAGTATAAAATTAGTTTTTGAATAATTTACTATAGAAAAGTCAATCCCTGGCGCAATTAAAATTTGCGACAGTATAAAATTAGTTTTTGAATAATTTACTATAGAAAAGGCAATCCCTGGCGCAATTAAAATTTGTGACAGTTGAAAATTATTTTTTGAATAATTTACTATAGAAAAGTCAATCCCTGGCGTAATTAAAATTTGTGACAGTTGAAAATTATTTTTTGAATAATTTACTATAGAAAAGTCAATCCCTGGCGCAATTAAAATTTGTGACAGTATAAAATTATTTTTTGAATAATTTACTATAGAAAAGGCAATCCCTGGGATATTTAAAATTTGCGACAGTATAAAATTAGTTTTTGAATAATTTACTATAGAAAAGTCAATCCCTGGCGCAATTAAAATTTGTGACAGTATAAAATTATTTTTTGAATAATTTACTATAGAAAAGGCAATCCCTGGGATATTTAAAATTTGCGACAGTATAAAATTAGTTTTTGAATAATTTACTATAGAAAAGTCAATCCCTGGCGCAATTAAAATTTGTGACAGTTGAAAATTATTTTTTGAATAATTTACTATAGAAAAGGCAATCCCTGGCGCACATAAAATTTGTGACAGTATAAAATTAGTTTTTGAATAATTTACTATAGAAAAGGCAATCCCTGGGATATTTAAAATTTGCGACAGTATAAAATTAGTTTTTGAATAATTTACTATAGAAAAGTCAATCCCTGGCGCAATTAAAATTTGTGACAGTATAAAATTAGTTTTTGAATAATTTACTATAGAAAAGTCAATCCCTGGCGCAATTAAAATTTGTGACAGTTGAAAATTATTTTTTGAATAATTTACTATGGGAAAGGCAATCCCTGGCGTAATTAAAATTTGTGACAGTTGAAAATTATTTTTTGAATAATTTACTATAGAAAAGTCAATCCCTGGCGCAATTAAAATTTGTGACAGTTGAAAATTATTTTTTGAATAATTTACTATAGAAAAGGCAATCCCTGGCGCACATAAAATTTGTGACAGTATAAAATTAGTTTTTGAATAATTTACTATAGAAAAGGCAATCCCTGGGATATTTAAAATTTGTGACAGTTGAAAATTATTTTTTGAATAATTTACTATAGAAAAGTCAATCCCTGGCGTAATTAAAATTTGTGACAGTATAAAATTAGTTTTTGAAAAATTTACTATAGAAAAGGCAATCCCTGGCGCAATTAAAATTTGTGACAGTTGAAAATTATTTTTTGAAAAATTTACTATAGAAAAGGCAATCCCTGGCGTAATTAAAATTTGTGACAGTATAAAATTAGTTTTTGAATAATTTACTATAGAAAAGTCAATCCCTGGGATATTTAAAATTTGCGACAGTATAAAATTATTTTTTGAATAATTTACTATAGAAAAGGCAATCCCTGGGATATTTAAAATTTGTGACAGTTGAAAATTATTTTTTGAATAATTTACTATAGAAAAGTCAATCCCTGGGATATTTAAAATTTGCGACAGTATAAAATTAGTTTTTGAATAATTTACTATAGAAAAGTCAATCCCTGGCGCAATTAAAATTTGTGACAGTATAAAATTATTTTTTGAATAATTTACTATAGAAAAGGCAATCCCTGGCGTAATTAAAATTTGCGACAGTATAAAATTATTTTTTGAATAATTTACTATAGAAAAGTCAATCCCTGGCGTAATTAAAATTTGTGACAGTATAAAATTAGTTTTTGAATAATTTACTATAGAAAAGTCAATCCCTGGCGCAATTAAAATTTGCGACAGTATAAAATTAGTTTTTGAATAATTTACTATAGAAAAGGCAATCCCTGGCGCAATTAAAATTTGTGACAGTTGAAAATTATTTTTTGAATAATTTACTATAGAAAAGTCAATCCCTGGCGTAATTAAAATTTGTGACAGTATAAAATTAGTTTTTGAAAAATTTACTATAGAAAAGGCAATCCCTGGCGCAATTAAAATTTGTGACAGTATAAAATTATTTTTTGAATAATTTACTATAGAAAAGTCAATCCCTGGCGCAATTAAAATTTGTGACAGTATAAAATTATTTTTTGAATAATTTACTATAGAAAAGTCAATCCCTGGCGCAATTAAAATTTGTGACAGTATAAAATTAGTTTTTGAATAATTTACTATAGAAAAGGCAATCCCTGGCGTAATTAAAATTTGCGACAGTATAAAATTATTTTTTGAATAATTTACTATAGAAAAGGCAATCCCTGGCGTAATTAAAATTTGCGACAGTATAAAATTAGTTTTTGAATAATTTACTATAGAAAAGGCAATCCCTGGCGTAATTAAAATTTGTGACAGTTGAAAATTAGTTTTTGAATAATTTACTATAGAAAAGTCAATCCCTGGCGCAATTAAAATTTGTGACAGTATAAAATTAGTTTTTGAATAATTTACTATAGAAAAGTCAATCCCTGGCGTAATTAAAATTTGCGACAGTATAAAATTAGTTTTTGAATAATTTACTATAGAAAAGTCAATCCCTGGCGCAATTAAAATTTGTGACAGTATAAAATTAGTTTTTGAATAATTTACTATAGAAAAGTCAATCCCTGGCGTAATTAAAATTTGCGACAGTATAAAATTAGTTTTTGAATAATTTACTATAGAAAAGTCAATCCCTGGCGTAATTAAAATTTGTGACAGTATAAAATTAGTTTTTGAAAAATTTACTATAGAAAAGGCAATCCCTGGCGCAATTAAAATTTGTGACAGTTGAAAATTATTTTTTGAAAAATTTACTATAGAAAAGGCAATCCCTGGCGTAATTAAAATTTGTGACAGTTGAAAATTATTTTTTGAAAAATTTACTATATAAAAGGCAATCCCTGGGATATTTAAAATTTGCGACAGTATAAAATTAGTTTTTGAATAATTTACTATAGAAAAGTCAATCCCTGGCGCAATTAAAATTTGTGACAGTATAAAATTATTTTTTGAATAATTTACTATAGAAAAGTCAATCCCTGGCGCAATTAAAATTTGTGACAGTTGAAAATTATTTTTTGAATAATTTACTATAGAAAAGGCAATCCCTGGGATATTTAAAATTTGCGACAGTATAAAATTAGTTTTTGAATAATTTACTATAGAAAAGTCAATCCCTGGCGCAATTAAAATTTGTGACAGTATAAAATTATTTTTTGAATAATTTACTATAGAAAAGTCAATCCCTGGCGCAATTAAAATTTGTGACAGTTGAAAATTATTTTTTGAATAATTTACTATAGAAAAGTCAATCCCTGGCGTAATTAAAATTTGTGACAGTTGAAAATTATTTTTTGAATAATTTACTATAGAAAAGGCAATCCCTGGCGCAATTAAAATTTGTGACAGTTGAAAATTATTTTTTGAATAATTTACTATAGAAAAGGCAATCCCTGGGATATTTAAAATTTGTGACAGTTGAAAATTATTTTTTGAATAATTTACTATAGAAAAGTCAATCCCTGGGATATTTAAAATTTGTGACAGTATAAAATTAGTTTTTGAAAAATTTACTATAGAAAAGGCAATCCCTGGCGCAATTAAAATTTGTGACAGTTGAAAATTATTTTTTGAATAATTTACTATAGAAATGTCAATCCCTGGGATATTTAAAATTTGTGACAGTTGAAAATTATTTTTTGAATAATTTACTATAGAAAAGTCAATCCCTGGCGCAATTAAAATTTGTGACAGTATAAAATTATTTTTTGAATAATTTACTATAGAAAAGGCAATCCCTGGGATATTTAAAATTTGCGACAGTATAAAATTAGTTTTTGAATAATTTACTATAGAAAAGTCAATCCCTGGCGCAATTAAAATTTGTGACAGTATAAAATTAGTTTTTGAATAATTTACTATAGAAAAGTCAATCCCTGGCGTAATTAAAATTTGCGACAGTATAAAATTATTTTTTGAATAATTTACTATAGAAAAGTCAATCCCTGGCGCAATTAAAATTTGTGACAGTATAAAATTATTTTTTGAATAATTTACTATAGAAAAGGCAATCCCTGGGATATTTAAAATTTGCGACAGTATAAAATTAGTTTTTGAATAATTTACTATAGAAAAGTCAATCCCTGGCGCAATTAAAATTTGCGACAGTATAAAATTAGTTTTTGAATAATTTACTATAGAAAAGGCAATCCCTGGCGTAATTAAAATTTGCGACAGTATAAAATTAGTTTTTGAATAATTTACTATAGAAAAGGCAATCCCTGGCGCAATTAAAATTTGTGACAGTATAAAATTAGTTTTTGAATAATTTACTATAGAAAAGTCAATCCCTGGGATATTTAAAATTTGTGACAGTTGAAAATTATTTTTTGAATAATTTACTATAGAAAAGTCAATCCCTGGCGCAATTAAAATTTGTGACAGTATAAAATTATTTTTTGAATAATTTACTATAGAAAAGGCAATCCCTGGGATATTTAAAATTTGCGACAGTATAAAATTAGTTTTTGAATAATTTACTATAGAAAAGTCAATCCCTGGCGCAATTAAAATTTGTGACAGTATAAAATTATTTTTTGAATAATTTACTATAGAAAAGGCAATCCCTGGCGTAATTAAAATTTGTGACAGTATAAAATTATTTTTTGAATAATTTACTATAGAAAAGGCAATCCCTGGCGTAATTAAAATTTGCGACAGTATAAAATTAGTTTTTGAATAATTTACTATAGAAAAGGCAATCCCTGGCGCAATTAAAATTTGTGACAGTATAAAATTAGTTTTTGAATAATTTACTATAGAAAAGTCAATCCCTGGGATATTTAAAATTTGTGACAGTTGAAAATTATTTTTTGAATAATTTACTATAGAAAAGTCAATCCCTGGCGCAATTAAAATTTGTGACAGTATAAAATTATTTTTTGAATAATTTACTATAGAAAAGGCAATCCCTGGGATATTTAAAATTTGCGACAGTATAAAATTAGTTTTTGAATAATTTACTATAGAAAAGTCAATCCCTGGCGCAATTAAAATTTGTGACAGTATAAAATTATTTTTTGAATAATTTACTATAGAAAAGGCAATCCCTGGCGTAATTAAAATTTGCGACAGTATAAAATTAGTTTTTGAATAATTTACTATAGAAAAGGCAATCCCTGGCGTAATTAAAATTTGCGACAGTATAAAATTAGTTTTTGAATAATTTACTATAGAAAAGGCAATCCCTGGCGCAATTAAAATTTGTGACAGTATAAAATTAGTTTTTGAATAATTTACTATAGAAAAGTCAATCCCTGGGATATTTAAAATTTGTGACAGTTGAAAATTATTTTTTGAATAATTTACTATAGAAAAGTCAATCCCTGGCGCAATTAAAATTTGTGACAGTATAAAATTATTTTTTGAATAATTTACTATAGAAAAGGCAATCCCTGGGATATTTAAAATTTGCGACAGTATAAAATTAGTTTTTGAATAATTTACTATAGAAAAGTCAATCCCTGGCGTAATTAAAATTTGCGACAGTATAAAATTAGTTTTTGAATAATTTACTATAGAAAAGTCAATCCCTGGCGCAATTAAAATTTGCGACAGTATAAAATTAGTTTTTGAATAATTTACTATAGAAAAGGCAATCCCTGGCGTAATTAAAATTTGCGACAGTATAAAATTAGTTTTTGAATAATTTACTATAGAAAAGGCAATCCCTGGCGCAATTAAAATTTGTGACAGTATAAAATTAGTTTTTGAATAATTTACTATAGAAAAGTCAATCCCTGGGATATTTAAAATTTGTGACAGTTGAAAATTATTTTTTGAATAATTTACTATAGAAAAGTCAATCCCTGGCGCAATTAAAATTTGTGACAGTATAAAATTATTTTTTGAATAATTTACTATAGAAAAGGCAATCCCTGGGATATTTAAAATTTGCGACAGTATAAAATTAGTTTTTGAATAATTTACTATAGAAAAGTCAATCCCTGGCGCAATTAAAATTTGTGACAGTATAAAATTATTTTTTGAATAATTTACTATAGAAAAGGCAATCCCTGGCGTAATTAAAATTTGTGACAGTATAAAATTATTTTTTGAATAATTTACTATAGAAAAGGCAATCCCTGGCGTAATTAAAATTTGTGACAGTTGAAAATTATTTTTTGAATAATTTACTATAGAAAAGTCAATCCCTGGGATATTTAAAATTTGCGACAGTATAAAATTATTTTTTGAATAATTTACTATAGAAAAGTCAATCCCTGGCGCAATTAAAATTTGTGACAGTATAAAATTAGTTTTTGAATAATTTACTATAGAAAAGTCAATCCCTGGCGCAATTAAAATTTGTGACAGTATAAAATTATTTTTTGAATAATTTACTATAGAAAAGGCAATCCCTGGCGTAATTAAAATTTGCGACAGTATAAAATTAGTTTTTGAATAATTTACTATAGAAAAGGCAATCCCTGGGATATTTAAAATTTGTGACAGTATAAAATTAGTTTTTGAATAATTTACTATAGAAAAGGCAATCCCTGGCGCAATTAAAATTTGTGACAGTTGAAAATTATTTTTTGAATAATTTACTATAGAAAAGGCAATCCCTGGCGTAATTAAAATTTGCGACAGTATAAAATTAGTTTTTGAATAATTTACTATAGAAAAGTCAATCCCTGGCGCAATTAAAATTTGCGACAGTATAAAATTAGTTTTTGAATAATTTACTATAGAAAAGGCAATCCCTGGCGTAATTAAAATTTGCGACAGTATAAAATTAGTTTTTGAATAATTTACTATAGAAAAGGCAATCCCTGGCGCAATTAAAATTTGTGACAGTATAAAATTAGTTTTTGAATAATTTACTATAGAAAAGTCAATCCCTGGGATATTTAAAATTTGTGACAGTATAAAATTAGTTTTTGAATAATTTACTATAGAAAAGTCAATCCCTGGGATATTTAAAATTTGTGACAGTATAAAATTATTTTTTGAATAATTTACTATAGAAAAGGCAATCCCTGGGATATTTAAAATTTGCGACAGTATAAAATTAGTTTTTGAATAATTTACTATAGAAAAGTCAATCCCTGGCGCAATTAAAATTTGTGACAGTATAAAATTATTTTTTGAATAATTTACTATAGAAAAGGCAATCCCTGGCGTAATTAAAATTTGCGACAGTATAAAATTAGTTTTTGAATAATTTACTATAGAAAAGGCAATCCCTGGCGTAATTAAAATTTGCGACAGTATAAAATTAGTTTTTGAATAATTTACTATAGAAAAGGCAATCCCTGGCGTAATTAAAATTTGCGACAGTATAAAATTAGTTTTTGAATAATTTACTATAGAAAAGGCAATCCCTGGGATATTTAAAATTTGCGACAGTATAAAATTAGTTTTTGAATAATTTACTATAGAAAAGTCAATCCCTGGCGCAATTAAAATTTGTGACAGTATAAAATTATTTTTTGAATAATTTACTATAGAAAAGGCAATCCCTGGCGTAATTAAAATTTGCGACAGTATAAAATTAGTTTTTGAATAATTTACTATAGAAAAGTCAATCCCTGGCGCAATTAAAATTTGCGACAGTATAAAATTAGTTTTTGAATAATTTACTATAGAAAAGGCAATCCCTGGGATATTTAAAATTTGCGACAGTATAAAATTAGTTTTTGAATAATTTACTATAGAAAAGTCAATCCCTGGCGCACAAAAAATTTGTGACAGTATAAAATTAGTTTTTGAATAATTTACTATAGAAAAGGCAATCCCTGGCGTAATTAAAATTTGCGACAGTATAAAATTAGTTTTTGAATAATTTACTATAGAAAAGTCAATCCCTGGCGCAATTAAAATTTGTGACAGTATAAAATTAGTTTTTGAATAATTTACTATAGAAAAGTCAATCCCTGGCGCAATTAAAATTTGCGACAGTATAAAATTAGTTTTTGAATAATTTACTATAGAAAAGGCAATCCCTGGCGTAATTAAAATTTGCGACAGTATAAAATTAGTTTTTGAATAATTTACAATAGAAAAGGCAATCCCTGGCGCAATTAAAATTTGCGACAGTATAAAATTAGTTTTTGAATAATTTACTATAGAAAAGGCAATCCCTGGCGTAATTAAAATTTGCGACAGTATAAAATTAGTTTTTGAATAATTTACTATAGAAAAGGCAATCCCTGGGATATTTAAAATTTGCGACAGTATAAAATTAGTTTTTGAATAATTTACTATAGAAAAGGCAATCCCTGGCGTAATTAAAATTTGCGACAGTATAAAATTAGTTTTTGAATAATTTACTATAGAAAAGGCAATCCCTGGGATATTTAAAATTTGCGACAGTATAAAATTAGTTTTTGAATAATTTACTATAGAAAAGGCAATCCCTGGGATATTTAAAATTTGCGACAGTATAAAATTAGTTTTTGAATAATTTACTATAGAAAAGTCAATCCCTGGCGCAATTAAAATTTGTGACAGTATAAAATTATTTTTTGAATAATTTACTATAGAAAAGGCAATCCCTGGCGCAATTAAAATTTGTGACAGTATAAAATTAGTTTTTGAATAATTTACTATAGAAAAGGCAATCCCTGGCGCAATTAAAATTTGTGACAGTATAAAATTAGTTTTTGAATAATTTACTATAGAAAAGTCAATCCCTGGGATATTTAAAATTTGTGACAGTATAAAATTAGTTTTTGAATAATTTACTATAGAAAAGGCAATCCCTGGCGTAATTAAAATTTGCGACAGTATAAAATTAGTTTTTGAATAATTTACTATAGAAAAGGCAATCCCTGGCGTAATTAAAATTTGCGACAGTATAAAATTAGTTTTTGAATAATTTACTATAGAAAAGGCAATCCCTGGGATATTTAAAATTTGCGACAGTATAAAATTAGTTTTTGAATAATTTACTATAGAAAAGTCAATCCCTGGCGCAATTAAAATTTGTGACAGTATAAAATTATTTTTTGAATAATTTACTATAGAAAAGGCAATCCCTGGCGTAATTAAAATTTGCGACAGTATAAAATTAGTTTTTGAATAATTTACTATAGAAAAGTCAATCCCTGGCGCAATTAAAATTTGCGACAGTATAAAATTAGTTTTTGAATAATTTACTATAGAAAAGGCAATCCCTGGGATATTTAAAATTTGCGACAGTATAAAATTAGTTTTTGAATAATTTACTATAGAAAAGTCAATCCCTGGCGCACATAAAATTTGTGACAGTATAAAATTAGTTTTTGAATAATTTACTATAGAAAAGGCAATCCCTGGCGTAATTAAAATTTGCGACAGTATAAAATTAGTTTTTGAATAATTTACTATAGAAAAGTCAATCCCTGGCGCAATTAAAATTTGTGACAGTATAAAATTAGTTTTTGAATAATTTACTATAGAAAAGTCAATCCCTGGGATATTTAAAATTTGTGACAGTTGAAAATTATTTTTTGAATAATTTACTATAGAAAAGTCAATACCTGGGATATTTAAAATTTGCGACAGTATAAAATTAGTTTTTGAATAATTTACTATAGAAAAGGCAATCCCTGGCGCAATTAAAATTTGTGACAGTATAAAATTAGTTTTTGAATAATTTACTATAGAAAAGTCAATCCCTGGGATATATAAAATTTGTGACAGTATAAAATTAGTTTTTGAATAATTTACTATAGAAAAGGCAATCCCTGGCGCACATAAAATTTGTGACAGTATAAAATTAGTTTTTGAATAATTTACTATAGAAAAGTCAATCCCTGGCGCAATTAAAATTTGCGACAGTATAAAATTAGTTTTTGAATAATTTACTATAGAAAAGGCAATCCCTGGGATATTTAAAATTTGCGACAGTATAAAATTAGTTTTTGAATAATTTACTATAGAAAAGTCAATCCCTGGCGCAATTAAAATTTGTGACAGTATAAAATTATTTTTTGAACAATTTACTATAGAAAAGGCAATCCCTGGGATATTTAAAATTTGCGACAGTATAAAATTAGTTTTTGAATAATTTACTATAGAAAAGGCAATCCCTGGCGCACATAAAATTTGTGACAGTATAAAATTAGTTTTTGAATAATTTACTATAGAAAAGGCAATCCCTGGCGCAATTAAAATTTGCGACAGTATAAAATTAGTTTTTGAATAATTTACTATAGAAAAGGCAATCCCTGGCGTAATTAAAATTTGCGACAGTATAAAATTAGTTTTTGAATAATTTACTATAGAAAAGGCAATCCCTGGGATATTTAAAATTTGCGACAGTATAAAATTAGTTTTTGAATAATTTACTATAGAAAAGTCAATCCCTGGCGCAATTAAAATTTGCGACAGTATAAAATTAGTTTTTGAATAATTTACTATAGAAAAGGCAATCCCTGGCGCAATTAAAATTTGCGACAGTATAAAATTAGTTTTTGAATAATTTACTATAGAAAAGTCAATCCCTGGCGCAATTAAAATTTGCGACAGTATAAAATTAGTTTTTGAATAATTTACTATAGAAAAGGCAATCCCTGGGATATTATAAATTTTAAATATCCCAGGGATTGCCTTTTCTATAGTAAATTATTCAAAAACTAATTTTATACTGTCGCAAATTTTAAATATCCCAGGGATTGCCTTTTCTATAGTAAATTATTCAAAAACTAATTTTATACTGTCGCAAATTTTAATTGCGCCAGGGATTGACTTTTCTATAGTAAATTATTCAAAAACTAATTTTATACTGTCGCAAATTTTAAATATCCCAGGGATTGCCTTTTCTATAGTAAATTATTCAAAAACTAATTTTATACTGTCGCAAATTTTAATTGCGCCAGGGATTGACTTTTCTATAGTAAATTATTCAAAAACTAATTTTATACTGTCACAAATTTTAAATATCCCAGGGATTGACTTTTCTATAGTAAATTATTCAAAAACTAATTTTATACTGTCACAAATTTTAATTGCGCCAGGGATTGACTTTTCTATAGTAAATTATTCAAAAACTAATTTTATACTGTCACAAATTTTAATTGCGCCAGGGATTGCCTTTTCTATAGTAAATTATTCAAAAACTAATTTTATACTGTCGCAAATTTTAATTGCGCCAGGGATTGACTTTTCTATAGTAAATTATTCAAAAACTAATTTTATACTGTCGCAAATTTTAAATATCCCAGGGATTGCCTTTTCTATAGTAAATTATTCAAAAACTAATTTTATACTGTCGCAAATTTTAATTACGCCAGGGATTGCCTTTTCTATAGTAAATTATTCAAAAACTAATTTTATACTGTCGCAAATTTTAATTGCGCCAGGGATTGCCTTTTCTATAAATTATTTTTTGAAAAATTTACTATAGAAAAGTCAATCCCTGGCGCAATTAAAATTTGTGACAGTATAAAATTATTTTTTGAATAATTTACTATAGAAAAGTCAATCCCTGGCGCAATTAAAATTTGCGACAGTATAAAATTAGTTTTTGAATAATTTACTATAGAAAAGTCAATCCCTGGCGTAATTAAAATTTGCGACAGTATAAAATTATTTTTTGAATAATTTACTATAGAAAAGGCAATCCCTGGGATATTTAAAATTTGCGACAGTATAAAATTAGTTTTTGAATAATTTACTATAGAAAAGTCAATCCCTGGCGCAATTAAAATTTGTGACAGTATAAAATTATTTTTTGAATAATTTACTATAGAAAAGTCAATCCCTGGCGTAATTAAAATTTGCGACAGTATAAAATTAGTTTTTGAATAATTTACTATAGAAAAGGCAATCCCTGGCGTAATTAAAATTTGCGACAGTATAAAATTATTTTTTGAATAATTTACTATAGAAAAGGCAATCCCTGGCGCAATTAAAATTTGTGACAGTATAAAATTATTTTTTGAATAATTTACTATAGAAAAGTCAATCCCTGGCGCAATTAAAATTTGTGACAGTATAAAATTAGTTTTTGAATAATTTACTATAGAAAAGTCAATCCCTGGCGCAATTAAAATTTGTGACAGTATAAAATTATTTTTTGAATAATTTACTATAGAAAAGGCAATCCCTGGCGTAATTAAAATTTGCGACAGTATAAAATTA
This sequence comes from Dioctria linearis, assembly GCA_963930735.1. Classification (NCBI taxonomy): domain Eukaryota; kingdom Metazoa; phylum Arthropoda; class Insecta; order Diptera; family Asilidae; genus Dioctria; species Dioctria linearis. Next base: position 122,854 of record CAWVNZ010000526.1, read on the forward strand.
TTTTTTGAAAAATTTACTATAGAAAAGTCAATCCCTGGCGTAATTAAAATTTGCGACAGTATAAAATTATTTTTTGAATAATTTACTATAGAAAAGGCAATCCCTGGCGTAATTAAAATTTGCGACAGTATAAAATTATTTTTTGAAAAATTTACTATAGAAAAGTCAATCCCTGGCGCAATTAAAATTTGTGACAGTATAAAATTATTTTTTGAATAATTTACTATAGAAAAGTCAATCCCTGGCGCAATTAAAATTTGCGACAGTATAAAATTAGTTTTTGAATAATTTACTATAGAAAAGTCAATCCCTGGCGTAATTAAAATTTGCGACAGTATAAAATTATTTTTTGAATAATTTACTATAGAAAAGGCAATCCCTGGGATATTTAAAATTTGCGACAGTATAAAATTAGTTTTTGAATAATTTACTATAGAAAAGGCAATCCCTGGCGCACATAAAATTTGTGACAGTATAAAATTAGTTTTTGAATAATTTACTATAGAAAAGGCAATCCCTGGCGCAATTAAAATTTGCGACAGTATAAAATTAGTTTTTGAATAATTTACTATAGAAAAGGCAATCCCTGGCGTAATTAAAATTTGCGACAGTATAAAATTAGTTTTTGAATAATTTACTATAGAAAAGGCAATCCCTGGGATATTTAAAATTTGCGACAGTATAAAATTAGTTTTTGAATAATTTACTATAGAAAAGGCAATCCCTGGCGCAATTAAAATTTGCGACAGTATAAAATTAGTTTTTGAATAATTTACTATAGAAAAGGCAATCCCTGGCGCAATTAAAATTTGCGACAGTATAAAATTAGTTTTTGAATAATTTACTATAGAAAAGTCAATCCCTGGCGCAATTAAAATTTGCGACAGTATAAAATTAGTTTTTGAATAATTTACTATAGAAAAGGCAATCCCTGGGATATTTAAAATTTGCGACAGTATAAAATTAGTTTTTGAATAATTTACTATAGAAAAGTCAATCCCTGGCGCACATAAAATTTGTGACAGTATAAAATTAGTTTTTGAATAATTTACTATAGAAAAGGCAATCCCTGGCGTAATTAAAATTTGCGACAGTATAAAATTAGTTTTTGAATAATTTACTATAGAAAAGTCAATCCCTGGCGCAATTAAAATTTGTGACAGTATAAAATTAGTTTTTGAATAATTTACTATAGAAAAGTCAATCCCTGGGATATTTAAAATTTGTGACAGTTGAAAATTATTTTTTGAATAATTTACTATAGAAAAGTCAATCCCTGGGATATTTAAAATTTGCGACAGTATAAAATTAGTTTTTGAATAATTTACTATAGAAAAGTCAATCCCTGGCGCAATTAAAATTTGTGACAGTATAAAATTATTTTTTGAATAATTTACTATAGAAAAGGCAATCCCTGGCGCAATTAAAATTTGTGACAGTATAAAATTAGTTTTTGAATAATTTACTATAGAAAAGGCAATCCCTGGCGTAATTAAAATTTGCGACAGTATAAAATTAGTTTTTGAATAATTTACTATAGAAAAGGCAATCCCTGGGATATTTAAAATTTGCGACAGTATAAAATTAGTTTTTGAATAATTTACTATAGAAAAGTCAATCCCTGGCGCAATTAAAATTTGCGACAGTATAAAATTAGTTTTTGAATAATTTACTATAGAAAAGGCAATCCCTGGCGCAATTAAAATTTGTGACAGTATAAAATTAGTTTTTGAATAATTTACTATAGAAAAGTCAATCCCTGGCGCAATTAAAATTTGTGACAGTATAAAATTAGTTTTTGAATAATTTACTATAGAAAAGTCAATCCCTGGGATATTTAAAATTTGTGACAGTATAAAATTAGTTTTTGAATAATTTACTATAGAAAAGGCAATCCCTGGCGTAATTAAAATTTGCGACAGTATAAAATTAGTTTTTGAATAATTTACTATAGAAAAGGCAATCCCTGGCGTAATTAAAATTTGCGACAGTATAAAATTAGTTTTTGAATAATTTACTATAGAAAAGGCAATCCCTGGGATATTTAAAATTTGCGACAGTATAAAATTAGTTTTTGAATAATTTACTATAGAAAAGTCAATCACTGGCGCAATTAAAATTTGCGACAGTATAAAATTAGTTTTTGAATAATTTACTATAGAAAAGGCAATCCCTGGGATATTTAAAATTTGCGACAGTATAAAATTAGTTTTTGAATAATTTACTATAGAAAAGGCAATCCCTGGGATATTTAAAATTTGCGACAGTATAAAATTAGTTTTTGAATAATTTACTATAGAAAAGTCAATCCCTGTCGCAATTAAAATTTGTGACAGTATAAAATTATTTTTTGAATAATTTACTATAGAAAAGGCAATCCCTGGCGCAATTAAAATTTGTGACAGTATAAAATTAGTTTTTGAATAATTTACTATAGAAAAGGGAAAAAACTAATTTTCAAATTCGCAAATTTTAAATATCCCAGGGATTGACTTTTCTATAGTAAATTATTCAAAAACTAATTTTCAACTGTCACAAATTTTAATTACGCCAGGGATTGACTTTTCTATAGTAAATTATTCAAAAAATAATTTTCAACTGTCACAAATTTTAATTGCGCCAGGGATTGACTTTTCTATAGTAAATTATTCAAAAAATAATTTTATACTGTCGCAAATTTTAAATATCCCAGGGATTGACTTTTCTATAGTAAATTATTCAAAAACTAATTTTCAACTGTCACAAATTTTAATTACGCCAGGGATTGACTTTTCTATAGTAAATTATTCAAAAAATAATTTTATACTGTCGCAAATTTTAAATATCCCAGGGATTGCCTTTTCTATAGTAAATTATTCAAAAAATAATTTTATACTGTCACAAATTTTAATTACGCCAGGGATTGACTTTTCTATAGTAAATTATTCAAAAAATAATTTTCAACTGTCACAAATTTTAATTGCGCCAGGGATTGACTTTTCTATAGTAAATTATTCAAAAAATAATTTTATACTGTCACAAATTTTAAATATCCCAGGGATTGCCTTTTCTATAGTAAATTATTCAAAAAATAATTTTATACTGTCACAAATTTTAATTGCGCCAGGGATTGACTTTTCTATAGTAAATTATTCAAAAACTAATTTTATACTGTCACAAATTTTAATTGCGCCAGGGATTGACTTTTCTATAGTAAATTATTCAAAAACTAATTTTCAACTGTCACAAATTTTAATTGCGCCAGGGATTGACTTTTCTATAGTAAATTATTCAAAAACTAATTTTCAACTGTCACAAATTTTAATTACGCCAGGGATTGACTTTTCTATAGTAAATTATTCAAAAAATAATTTTATACTGTCGCAAATTTTAAATATCCCAGGGATTGCCTTTTCTATAGTAAATTATTCAAAAAATAATTTTATACTGTCACAAATTTTAATTGCGCCAGGGATTGACTTTTCTATAGTAAATTATTCAAAAAATAATTTTCAACTGTCACAAATTTTAATTGCGCCAGGGATTGACTTTTCTATAGTAAATTATTCAAAAAATAATTTTCAACTGTCACAAATTTTAATTACGCCAGGGATTGACTTTTCTATAGTAAATTATTCAAAAACTAATTTTATACTGTCACAAATTTTAATTGCGCCAGGGATTGACTTTTCTATAGTAAATTATTCAAAAAATAATTTTCAACTGTCACAAATTTTAATTACGCCAGGGATTGACTTTTCTATAGTAAATTATTCAAAAACTAATTTTATACTGTCGCAAATTTTAAATATCCCAGGGATTGACTTTTCTATAGTAAATTATTCAAAAACTAATTTTATACTGTCACAAATTTTAATTGCGCCAGGGATTGACTTTTCTATAGTAAATTATTCAAAAACTAATTTTATACTGTCACAAATTTTAATTGCGCCAGGGATTGACTTTTCTATAGTAAATTATTCAAAAAATAATTTTATACTGTCGCAAATTTTAATTACGCCAGGGATTGCCTTTGCTATAGTAAATTATTCAAAAAATAATTTTATACTGTCGCAAATTTTAAATATCCCAGGGATTGCCTTTTCTATAGTAAATTATTCAAAAAATAATTTTATACTGTCACAAATTTTAATTGCGCCAGGGATTGACTTTTCTATAGTAAATTATTCAAAAAATAATTTTCAACTGTCACAAATTTTAATTACGCCAGGGATTGACTTTTCTATAGTAAATTATTCAAAAACTAATTTTATACTGTCACAAATTTTAATTGCGCCAGGGATTGACTTTTCTATAGTAAATTTTTCAAAAACTAATTTTATACTGTCACAAATTTTAAATATCCCAGGGATTGACTTTTCTATAGTAAATTATTCAAAAACTAATTTTATACTGTCGCAAATTTTAATTGCGCCAGGGATTGACTTTTCTATAGTAAATTATTCAAAAAATAATTTTATACTGTCACAAATTTTAATTGCGCCAGGGATTGACTTTTCTATAGTAAATTATTCAAAAACTAATTTTCAACTGTCACAAATTTTAATTACGCCAGGGATTGACTTTTCTATAGTAAATTATTCAAAAAATAATTTTATACTGTCGCAAATTTTAAATATCCCAGGGATTGACTTTTCTATAGTAAATTATTCAAAAAATAATTTTATACTGTCGCAAATTTTAATTGCGCCAGGGATTGACTTTTCTATAGTAAATTATTCAAAAACTAATTTTATACTGTCACAAATTTTAATTGCGCCAGGGATTAACTTTTCTATAGTAAATTTTTCAAAAAATAATTTTCAACTGTCACAAATTTTAATTGCGCCAGGGATTGACTTTTCTATAGTAAATTATTCAAAAAATAATTTTATACTGTCACAAATTTTAATTGCGCCAGGGATTGCCTTTTCTATAGTAAATTATTCAAAAACTAATTTTATACTGTCACAAATTTTAATTACGCCAGGGATTGCCTTTTCTATAGTAAATTATTCAAAAACTAATTTTATACTGTCGCAAATTTTAATTACGCCAGGGATTGCCTTTTCTATAGTAAATTATTCAAAAAATAATTTTCAACTGTCACAAATTTTAATTACGCCAGGGATTGACTTTTCTATAGTAAATTATTCAAAAAATAATTTTATACTGTCGCAAATTTTAAATATCCCAGGGATTGCCTTTTCTATAGTAAATTATTCAAAAAATAATTTTATACTGTCACAAATTTTAATTGCGCCAGGGATTGACTTTTCTATAGTAAATTATTCAAAAACTAATTTTATACTGTCACAAATTTTAATTGCGCCAGGGATTGCCTTTTCTATAGTAAATTATTCAAAAACTAATTTTCAACTGTCACAAATTTTAATTACGCCAGGGATTGACTTTTCTATAGTAAATTATTCAAAAAATAATTTTATACTGTCGCAAATTTTAAATATCCCAGGGATTGCCTTTTCTATAGTAAATTATTCAAAAAATAATTTTATACTGTCACAAATTTTAATTGCGCCAGGGATTGACTTTTCTATAGTAAATTATTCAAAAAATAATTTTATACTGTCGCAAATTTTAATTACGCCAGGGATTGACTTTTCTATAGTAAATTATTCAAAAACTAATTTTCAACTGTCACAAATTTTAATTACGCCAGGGATTGACTTTTCTATAGTAAATTATTCAAAAAATAATTTTATACTGTCGCAAATTTTAAATATCCCAGGGATTGCCTTTTCTATAGTAAATTATTCAAAAACTAATTTTATACTGTCACAAATTTTAATTGCGCCAGGGATTGCCTTTTCTATAGTAAATTATTCAAAAACTAATTTTATACTGTCGCAAATTTTATGTGCGCCAGGGATTGCCTTTTCTATAGTAAATTATTCAAAAAATAATTTTATACTGTCACAAATTTTAATTACGCCAGGGATTGACTTTTCTATAGTAAATTATTCAAAAAATAATTTTATACTGTCGCAAATTTTAAATATCCCAGGGATTGCCTTTTCTATAGTAAATTATTCAAAAAATAATTTTATACTGTCACAAATTTTAATTGCGCCAGGGATTGACTTTTCTATAGTAAATTATTCAAAAAATAATTTTCAACTGTCACAAATTTTAATTGCGCCAGGGATTGACTTTTCTATAGTAAATTATTCAAAAAATAATTTTATACTGTCGCAAATTTTAATTGCGCCAGGGATTGACTTTTCTATAGTAAATTATTCAAAAACTAATTTTATACTGTCACAAATTTTAATTACGCCAGGGATTGCCTTTTCTATAGTAAATTATTCAAAAAATAATTTTATACTGTCACAAATTTTAATTGCGCCAGGGATTGACTTTTCTATAGTAAATTATTCAAAAACTAATTTTATACTGTCACAAATTTTAATTGCGCCAGGGATTGCCTTTTCTATAGTAAATTATTCAAAAACTAATTTTATACTGTCACAAATTTTAATTACGCCAGGGATTGCCTTTTCTATAGTAAATTATTCAAAAAATAATTTTATACTGTCACAAATTTTAATTGCGCCAGGGATTGACTTTTCTATAGTAAATTATTCAAAAACTAATTTTATACTGTCACAAATTTTAATTGCGCCAGGGATTGACTTTTCTATAGTAAATTTTTCAAAAAATAATTTTCAACTGTCACAAATTTTAATTGCGCCAGGGATTGACTTTTCTATAGTAAATTATTCAAAAACTAATTTTATACTGTCGCAAATTTTAAATATCCCAGGGATTGACTTTTCTATAGTAAATTATTCAAAAACTAATTTTATACTGTCACAAATTTTAATTGCGCCAGGGATTGACTTTTCTATAGTAAATTATTCAAAAACTAATTTTATACTGTCACAAATTTTAATTGCGCCAGGGATTGCCTTTTCTATAGTAAATTATTCAAAAACTAATTTTATACTGTCACAAATTTTAAATATCCCAGGGATTGACTTTTCTATAGTAAATTATTCAAAAACTAATTTTATACTGTCGCAAATTTTAAATATCCCAGGGATTGCCTTTTCTATAGTAAATTATTCAAAAAATAATTTTATACTGTCACAAATTTTAATTACGCCAGGGATTGACTTTTCTATAGTAAATTATTCAAAAACTAATTTTCAACTGTCACAAATTTTAATTGCGCCAGGGATTGACTTTTCTATAGTAAATTATTCAAAAACTAATTTTATACTGTCACAAATTTTAATTGCGCCAGGGATTGACTTTTCTATAGTAAATTATTCAAAAAATAATTTTCAACTGTCACAAATTTTAATTGCGCCAGGGATTGACTTTTCTATAGTAAATTATTCAAAAACTAATTTTATACTGTCGCAAATTTTAAATATCCCAGGGATTGCCTTTTCTATAGTAAATTATTCAAAAAATAATTTTATACTGTCACAAATTTTAATTACGCCAGGGATTGCCTTTTCTATAGTAAATTATTCAAAAACTAATTTTATACTGTCGCAAATTTTAATTGCGCCAGGGATTGACTTTTCTATAGTAAATTATTCAAAAACTAATTTTATACTGTCGCAAATTTTAAATATCCCAGGGATTGACTTTTCTATAGTAAATTATTCAAAAACTAATTTTATACTGTCACAAATTTTAATTGCGCCAGGGATTGCCTTTTCTATAGTAAATTATTCAAAAACTAATTTTATACTGTCGCAAATTTTATGTGCGCCAGGGATTGCCTTTTCTATAGTAAATTATTCAAAAAATAATTTTATACTGTCACAAATTTTAATTACGCCAGGGATTGACTTTTCTATAGTAAATTATTCAAAAAATAATTTTATACTGTCGCAAATTTTAAATATCCCAGGGATTGCCTTTTCTATAGTAAATTATTCAAAAAATAATTTTCAACTGTCACAAATTTTATGTGCGCCAGGGATTGCCTTTTCTATAGTAAATTATTCAAAAAATAATTTTATACTGTCACAAATTTTAATTACGCCAGGGATTGACTTTTCTATAGTAAATTATTCAAAAAATAATTTTATACTGTCGCAAATTTTAAATATCCCAGGGATTGCCTTTTCTATAGTAAATTATTCAAAAAATAATTTTATACTGTCACAAATTTTAATTGCGCCAGGGATTGACTTTTCTATAGTAAATTATTCAAAAAATAATTTTCAACTGTCACAAATTTTAATTGCGCCAGGGATTGACTTTTCTATAGTAAATTATTCAAAAACTAATTTTATACTGTCACAAATTTTAATTGCGCCAGGGATTGACTTTTCTATAGTAAATTATTCAAAAACTAATTTTATACTGTCGCAAATTTTAAATATCCCAGGGATTGACTTTTCTATAGTAAATTATTCAAAAACTAATTTTATACTGTCACAAATTTTAATTGCGCCAGGGATTGACTTTTCTATAGTAAATTATTCAAAAACTAATTTTATACTGTCACAAATTTTAATTGCGCCAGGGATTGACTTTTCTATAGTAAATTATTCAAAAACTAATTTTATACTGTCGCAAATTTTAAATATCCCAGGGATTGACTTTTCTATAGTAAATTTCTCAAAAAATAATTTTCAACTGTCACAAATTTTAATTGCGCCAGGGATTGCCTTTTCTATAGTAAATTATTCAAAAAATAATTTTATACTGTCGCAAATTTTAAATATCCCAGGGATTGACTTTTCTATAGTAAATTTTTCAAAAAATAATTTTCAACTGTCACAAATTTTAATTGCGCCAGGGATTGACTTTTCTATAGTAAATTATTCAAAAACTAATTTTATACTGTCGCAAATTTTAAATATCCCAGGGATTGACTTTTCTATAGTAAATTATTCAAAAACTAATTTTATACTGTCACAAATTTTAATTGCGCCAGGGATTGACTTTTCTATAGTAAATTATTCAAAAACTAATTTTATACTGTCACAAATTTTAATTGCGCCAGGGATTGCCTTTTCTATAGTAAATTATTCAAAAACTAATTTTATACTGTCACAAATTTTAAATATCCCAGGGATTGACTTTTCTATAGTAAATTATTCAAAAACTAATTTTATACTGTCGCAAATTTTAAATATCCCAGGGATTGCCTTTTCTATAGTAAATTATTCAAAAAATAATTTTATACTGTCACAAATTTTAATTGCGCCAGGGATTGACTTTTCTATAGTAAATTATTCAAAAACTAATTTTCAACTGTCACAAATTTTAATTGCGCCAGGGATTGACTTTTCTATAGTAAATTATTCAAAAACTAATTTTATACTGTCACAAATTTTAATTGCGCCAGGGATTGACTTTTCTATAGTAAATTATTCAAAAACTAATTTTATACTGTCGCAAATTTTAAATATCCCAGGGATTGACTTTTCTATAGTAAATTATTCAAAAACTAATTTTATACTGTCACAAATTTTAATTGCGCCAGGGATTGACTTTTCTATAGTAAATTATTCAAAAAATAATTTTCAACTGTCACAAATTTTAATTACGCCAGGGATTGACTTTTCTATAGTAAATTATTCAAAAACTAATTTTATACTGTCACAAATTTTAATTGCGCCAGGGATTGACTTTTCTATAGTAAATTATTCAAAAACTAATTTTATACTGTCGCAAATTTTAAATATCCCAGGGATTGACTTTTCTATAGTAAATTATTCAAAAACTAATTTTATACTGTCACAAATTTTAATTGCGCCAGGGATTGCCTTTTCTATAGTAAATTATTCAAAAACTAATTTTATACTGTCGCAAATTTTATGTGCGCCAGGGATTGCCTTTTCTATAGTAAATTATTCAAAAAATAATTTTATACTGTCACAAATTTTAATTACGCCAGGGATTGACTTTTCTATAGTAAATTATTCAAAAAATAATTTTATACTGTCGCAAATTTTAAATATCCCAGGGATTGCCTTTTCTATAGTAAATTATTCAAAAAATAATTTTCAACTGTCACAAATTTTATGTGCGCCAGGGATTGCCTTTTCTATAGTAAATTATTCAAAAAATAATTTTATACTGTCACAAATTTTAATTACGCCAGGGATTGACTTTTCTATAGTAAATTATTCAAAAAATAATTTTATACTGTCGCAAATTTTAAATATCCCAGGGATTGCCTTTTCTATAGTAAATTATTCAAAAAATAATTTTATACTGTCACAAATTTTAATTGCGCCAGGGATTGACTTTTCTATAGTAAATTATTCAAAAAATAATTTTCAACTGTCACAAATTTTAATTGCGCCAGGGATTGACTTTTCTATAGTAAATTATTCAAAAACTAATTTTATACTGTCACAAATTTTAATTGCGCCAGGGATTGACTTTTCTATAGTAAATTATTCAAAAACTAATTTTATACTGTCGCAAATTTTAAATATCCCAGGGATTGACTTTTCTATAGTAAATTATTCAAAAACTAATTTTATACTGTCGCAAATTTTAAATATCCCAGGGATTGCCTTTTCTATAGTAAATTATTCAAAAAATAATTTTATACTGTCACAAATTTTAATTGCGCCAGGGATTGACTTTTCTATAGTAAATTATTCAAAAACTAATTTTCAACTGTCACAAATTTTAATTGCGCCAGGGATTGACTTTTCTATAGTAAATTATTCAAAAACTAATTTTATACTGTCACAAATTTTAATTGCGCCAGGGATTGACTTTTCTATAGTAAATTATTCAAAAAATAATTTTCAACTGTCACAAATTTTAATTACGCCAGGGATTGCCTTTTCTATAGTAAATTATTCAAAAAATAATTTTATACTGTCACAAATTTTAATTGCGCCAGGGATTGACTTTTCTATAGTAAATTATTCAAAAACTAATTTTATACTGTCACAAATTTTAATTGCGCCAGGGATTGCCTTTTCTATAGTAAATTATTCAAAAACTAATTTTATACTGTCACAAATTTTAATTACGCCAGGGATTGCCTTTTCTATAGTAAATTATTCAAAAAATAATTTTATACTGTCACAAATTTTAATTGCGCCAGGGATTGACTTTTCTATAGTAAATTATTCAAAAACTAATTTTATACTGTCACAAATTTTAATTGCGCCAGGGATTGACTTTTCTATAGTAAATTTTTCAAAAAATAATTTTCAACTGTCACAAATTTTAATTGCGCCAGGGATTGACTTTTCTATAGTAAATTATTCAAAAACTAATTTTATACTGTCGCAAATTTTAAATATCCCAGGGATTGACTTTTCTATAGTAAATTATTCAAAAACTAATTTTATACTGTCACAAATTTTAATTGCGCCAGGGATTGACTTTTCTATAGTAAATTATTCAAAAACTAATTTTATACTGTCACAAATTTTAATTGCGCCAGGGATTGCCTTTTCTATAGTAAATTATTCAAAAACTAATTTTATACTGTCACAAATTTTAAATATCCCAGGGATTGACTTTTCTATAGTAAATTATTCAAAAACTAATTTTATACTGTCGCAAATTTTAAATATCCCAGGGATTGCCTTTTCTATAGTAAATTATTCAAAAACTAATTTTATACTGTCACAAATTTTAATTGCGCCAGGGATTGACTTTTCTATAGTAAATTATTCAAAAACTAATTTTATACTGTCACAAATTTTAATTGCGCCAGGGATTGACTTTTCTATAGTAAATTATTCAAAAAATAATTTTCAACTGTCACAAATTTTAATTGCGCCAGGGATTGACTTTTCTATAGTAAATTATTCAAAAACTAATTTTATACTGTCGCAAATTTTAAATATCCCAGGGATTGCCTTTTCTATAGTAAATTATTCAAAAAATAATTTTATACTGTCACAAATTTTAATTACGCCAGGGATTGCCTTTTCTATAGTAAATTATTCAAAAACTAATTTTATACTGTCGCAAATTTTAATTGCGCCAGGGATTGACTTTTCTATAGTAAATTATTCAAAAACTAATTTTATACTGTCGCAAATTTTAAATATCCCAGGGATTGACTTTTCTATAGTAAATTATTCAAAAACTAATTTTATACTGTCACAAATTTTAATTGCGCCAGGGATTGCCTTTTCTATAGTAAATTATTCAAAAACTAATTTTATACTGTCGCAAATTTTATGTGCGCCAGGGATTGCCTTTTCTATAGTAAATTATTCAAAAAATAATTTTATACTGTCACAAATTTTAATTACGCCAGGGATTGACTTTTCTATAGTAAATTATTCAAAAAATAATTTTATACTGTCGCAAATTTTAAATATCCCAGGGATTGCCTTTTCTATAGTAAATTATTCAAAAAATAATTTTCAACTGTCACAAATTTTATGTGCGCCAGGGATTGCCTTTTCTATAGTAAATTATTCAAAAAATAATTTTATACTGTCACAAATTTTAATTACGCCAGGGATTGACTTTTCTATAGTAAATTATTCAAAAAATAATTTTATACTGTCGCAAATTTTAAATATCCCAGGGATTGCCTTTTCTATAGTAAATTATTCAAAAAATAATTTTATACTGTCACAAATTTTAATTGCGCCAGGGATTGACTTTTCTATAGTAAATTATTCAAAAAATAATTTTCAACTGTCACAAATTTTAATTGCGCCAGGGATTGACTTTTCTATAGTAAATTATTCAAAAACTAATTTTATACTGTCACAAATTTTAATTGCGCCAGGGATTGACTTTTCTATAGTAAATTATTCAAAACTAATTTTATACTGTCGCAAATTTTAAATATCCCAGGGATTGACTTTTCTATAGTAAATTATTCAAAAACTAATTTTATACTGTCACAAATTTTAATTGCGCCAGGGATTGACTTTTCTATAGTAAATTATTCAAAAACTAATTTTATACTGTCACAAATTTTAATTGCGCCAGGGATTGACTTTTCTATAGTAAATTATTCAAAAACTAATTTTATACTGTCGCAAATTTTAAATATCCCAGGGATTGACTTTTCTATAGTAAATTTCTCAAAAAATAATTTTCAACTGTCACAAATTTTAATTGCGCCAGGGATTGCCTTTTCTATAGTAAATTATTCAAAAAATAATTTTTATACTGTCGCAAATTTTAAATATCCCAGGGATTGACTTTTCTATAGTAAATTTTTCAAAAAATAATTTTCAACTGTCACAAATTTTAATTGCGCCAGGGATTGACTTTTCTATAGTAAATTATTCAAAAACTAATTTTATACTGTCGCAAATTTTAAATATCCCAGGGATTGACTTTTCTATAGTAAATTATTCAAAAACTAATTTTATACTGTCACAAATTTTAATTGCGCCAGGGATTGACTTTTCTATAGTAAATTATTCAAAAACTAATTTTATACTGTCACAAATTTTAATTGCGCCAGGGATTGACTTTTCTATAGTAAATTATTCAAAAACTAATTTTATACTGTCACAAATTTTAAATATCCCAGGGATTGACTTTTCTATAGTAAATTATTCAAAAACTAATTTTATACTGTCGCAAATTTTAAATATCCCAGGGATTGCCTTTTCTATAGTAAATTATTCAAAAAATAATTTTATACTGTCACAAATTTTAATTGCGCCAGGGATTGACTTTTCTATAGTAAATTATTCAAAAACTAATTTTCAACTGTCACAAATTTTAATTGCGCCAGGGATTGACTTTTCTATAGTAAATTATTCAAAAACTAATTTTATACTGTCACAAATTTTAATTGCGCCAGGGATTGACTTTTCTATAGTAAATTATTCAAAAACTAATTTTATACTGTCGCAAATTTTAAATATCCCAGGGATTGACTTTTCTATAGTAAATTATTCAAAAACTAATTTTATACTGTCACAAATTTTAATTGCGCCAGGGATTGACTTTTCTATAGTAAATTATTCAAAAAATAATTTTCAACTGTCACAAATTTTAATTACGCCAGGGATTGACTTTTCTATAGTAAATTATTCAAAAACTAATTTTATACTGTCACAAATTTTAATTGCGCCAGGGATTGACTTTTCTATAGTAAATTATTCAAAAACTAATTTTATACTGTCGCAAATTTTAAATATCCCAGGGATTGACTTTTCTATAGTAAATTATTCAAAAACTAATTTTATACTGTCACAAATTTTAATTGCGCCAGGGATTGCCTTTTCTATAGTAAATTATTCAAAAACTAATTTTATACTGTCGCAAATTTTATGTGCGCCAGGGATTGCCTTTTCTATAGTAAATTATTCAAAAAATAATTTTATACTGTCACAAATTTTAATTACGCCAGGGATTGACTTTTTCTATAGTAAATTATTCAAAAAATAATTTTATACTGTCGCAAATTTTAAATATCCCAGGGATTGCCTTTTCTATAGTAAATTATTCAAAAAATAATTTTCAACTGTCACAAATTTTATGTGCGCCAGGGATTGCCTTTTCTATAGTAAATTATTCAAAAAATAATTTTATACTGTCACAAATTTTAATTACGCCAGGGATTGACTTTTCTATAGTAAATTATTCAAAAAATAATTTTATACTGTCGCAAATTTTAAATATCCCAGGGATTGCCTTTTCTATAGTAAATTATTCAAAAAATAATTTTATACTGTCACAAATTTTAATTGCGCCAGGGATTGACTTTTCTATAGTAAATTATTCAAAAAATAATTTTCAACTGTCACAAATTTTAATTGCGCCAGGGATTGACTTTTCTATAGTAAATTATTCAAAAACTAATTTTATACTGTCACAAATTTTAATTGCGCCAGGGATTGACTTTTCTATAGTAAATTATTCAAAAACTAATTTTATACTGTCGCAAATTTTAAATATCCCAGGGATTGACTTTTCTATAGTAAATTATTCAAAAACTAATTTTATACTGTCGCAAATTTTAAATATCCCAGGGATTGCCTTTTCTATAGTAAATTATTCAAAAAATAATTTTATACTGTCACAAATTTTAATTGCGCCAGGGATTGACTTTTCTATAGTAAATTATTCAAAAACTAATTTTCAACTGTCACAAATTTTAATTGCGCCAGGGATTGACTTTTCTATAGTAAATTATTCAAAAACTAATTTTATACTGTCACAAATTTTAATTGCGCCAGGGATTGACTTTTCTATAGTAAATTATTCAAAAAATAATTTTCAACTGTCACAAATTTTAATTACGCCAGGGATTGCCTTTTCTATAGTAAATTATTCAAAAACTAATTTTATACTGTCACAAATTTTAAATATCCCAGGGATTGACTTTTCTATAGTAAATTATTCAAAAACTAATTTTATACTGTCGCAAATTTTAAATATCCCAGGGATTGCCTTTTCTATAGTAAATTATTCAAAAAATAATTTTATACTGTCACAAATTTTAATTGCGCCAGGGATTGACTTTT
>CAWVNZ010000527.1:0-39140 GCA_963930735.1 Dioctria linearis
ACAATGATGAATTTATAGCTTGGAGCATTCTCCACATTTTTTTCTTCATAAAGTATAAAGCATGCAACAAACTATATTATTTCTTCAAAATCCTTACAAGCAATTTCACTTAAATTTAAAATTCTGATTGTGTTTAATTATTATTGAATAAATTAAATAATGAAAATTTTCAATTAGTTTTATACCTGATGTGAATTCTTACAATAGCAATATCAAATATCGTAATATCCCGAGAAATGTAATGTCCATTTTCTTTCCGTACTTACTCCCTTATATGACGACTTCACATTACCCGGAATGTCCTCAAAAGACTGGAAACTGTGACTCTAATGACATGCTAGATTGAAATGACTTTCCACTTTGAATGTTACTTTCCACCCACAAGAGTTCACCCAGAATCCCGTCAGCTGCATTTCTATTAAATTTTTTATGGCTTCCTTTCTTAAGAACGGGAAAGGGTAAAGTTTTCTGAGTGCTTCTGCATTATGCCAAAGTGTAATGATGTGTTCCAGCTCGAATAAAATCCGGTAATAGACTGTCGCCTGGGCATGGGTAACTGACTTTTAAATAATATTTAAATGACATTGAACAATAAAATTACCACAGAGTAGATGTTTGAAACAATTGAACCAGATTAGAACTCTTAGTGCTGTAAGAGAAATTAAACTTGCATTGCGAAGGAAGTAGAAGATTTGTCAATTTTTGTGCTGTCCGTGCTTAATTAGTTTTGTGTATTTATTTTTTATCGTTTTTAGCTAACTTTGTGTGTGATCAATTGCTAATAGTTCAGTCAATTTTGCTTATTGTTTGTTTTTTGTTTTTCTGTCTGGTTTAGCATTTAGCAAAATTTTTTTTCTCTCTTCTCTGTACTCTTGGTGTACGTCTGCTGTGAGGATTTTTATTTCTTTTTTACCTGCAGCCTCTGCTTTCTGCACTGGCATTTTGTTTAGGCATTTCACTTGTGGTAAGCTTATTTAATCACTTTCTGTGCTCCAGTCCAGAGTGCTAATATACTTCATTTAATAATTACCCGCATTTTTTGTTATATTTAGTTATTTAAACATCTCGCTTATAGTTTGATCGCCATCTCTCAATCGGATATCCCACCACTGTCATATTGGAGGCTTTTCGTGACTTGTCATCGACACAATACTTCTTTTTTAATTAACGCGTAAATCTCTGCTATTTTTCTGTTATACAGTTTACACTGTGTAATCATGACCACATGTAGTATATGTTCCCCTACCACCAATGAAGATGTCTTCGGAATTTGTGGAAATTCTTTTCATTCCTCTTACCTGCACCGTATTCTAATTAGTTCTCCTGTTTTTTGTCAAAACCTGTGGGGAGTGCTTACCGATTAAACCGTGTCATGTTCTACGACTTATTAAAGGTATCTTCTATTCGTTCTCAAGCGGCCATCCCTTATTGTGGAAAGTGTTAATTAAGCACATATTCGCCAACTTGGTTGTACCTCAATGTTTACTCCGAGGACCTTAATGCCTTCAATGCAAAACTCGGCAAGCTTCTTCATTTTTTAGAGGCGCTCAGTTCAAACTTATCCAACTTACTTGATGAGTCGCATGGTGTCTCTACTCGGGTTGAATATCTGACGTCCACTGTTGAATATCTTCGCACCACGCTAAACAATTCTAACCCACCTCTTTCACAACATGGAGCCGAACCAATCCTTAAAGATATTTAGCACAATATCCGGCTGGACAAAATTGGTCTTGCGTCTTGCGTTGCTTCTGCTGTTAAGGACTCCACGCTTATTGGCCGTATCACCTCGGATATTAGTATTTTATGTCTGCAAACTTGAACATCTCTTCTTCTCTTGATGTAATGCTACCTGTGATTGGGCATATGCCTTGAATTCTTTTACTTCGCTGTCTGCAGATGTGCCACCTACTCAATAGCCTTTCCCAATTCTTGTCGCAAGCAGGAGTCGCACCGGAGATAGCGTTTTTATTTGCACCTGCCCGCTGCTACTCTTAGTGCGAGTGCTTCAGCTGCATTGGCCTTAAATAACGCTGAGAGTCAATACACCGATAACATGAGGACATATTGAAGTATCTGAAGTCTAAAAATATGGCGGTAGATGGTATTTTTTTGTCGTAAGATTAGTAAAAGCTCTAAACCGGCTGCATCCTTTGTTTTAAAGGTCTCAGAAGCTGTGCGGGACAAATTATTGGAACCCACATTTTGGCCTACGATTTCTGAAGAAATTTTTGTTCCCCCTAATTGCATAAACCCCCTGAAACGACATCTTTAAAATCTATTGACATGAAAAAAATTTCGTAAAATCGCCAACATCCCGAGAACCATTACCGCCAGTATACTTTTAATAAATTTTTTGTACCTTCCGGACACCAACGTAGAAATTCGTCTAAAATAAACAGCGATATTCCAAAAAACTCAAAGCGCCAAACCTTTACTATCAAAACGTACGGTGGTTCATACAAAAACTGCACAAATCTTCAAAATCTCTGCTGCGACTTGTTGACTTGTTTCGATATAGGTGCTTTCAGTGAAAATTGACAGTATCATGGTTTTCTTGATGCTGAAATCTTTCACAATGCCTATCAAATTTTTAGAAGAGATTAATATACTGAACTTGTAGCTTGAGGTTGCGGTGAACTCCTCGCCTGTAAAAACCAGTTTAATTCCAGCCAGGTTCAGCTTTCCAGTTTCTCCAACACTAGCTATTGAACTTATTTCTCTTAAGATATCTCTTTTAAAATCCGACTTATATGGTATATTATCTAGACAAGTCTTGTAACTCCGCGATACTCTTTGAAGTGGAAAAGTATGGGTATAACCCAACATTTCTAAAATGGAGCGAGTCTTATTTAGATAACAGAACATACCAAATCTTATTCCGCCAGTCCTGTTACGCAAGTAGCTTGGTTCCTGGATGGAACCACCATCAAATGTTACGCAAGTATCTTGGTTCCTGTAGGATCACCAAACACCTTAATGCGTAGAGAATAGTTTCTGGAACTATGAAAAAACACTATGTATGGAACGGTTATACCATGCACTTGTGTAATAAGCTGATATAAAAACCC
The DNA here is from genome assembly GCA_963930735.1 of Dioctria linearis. Lineage (NCBI taxonomy): Eukaryota > Metazoa > Arthropoda > Insecta > Diptera > Asilidae > Dioctria > Dioctria linearis. Next base: position 3,072 of record CAWVNZ010000527.1, read on the forward strand.
TTGTTGTTTAACAATTCAGCACGTGTGTAACGGAACAGTTGGTGTAGAACCGTTCACAAGTCACATGTGATGATGTGGATTATGTTAGTGTAGCGGTATATTATTATCAGTACGACCATAAATAATAAAAAAATTCGTATGCAGTTTAGCTTAAGCACTCTAATTCATATCAAAGCACTTATCTACAATAAATCTAGAAAATTCTTCAAAATTATGATCTTAATGCTATTTACAATTTATAATTTTAAGCAAACAAAGGATAATTCGGAGGTATATCCCAGCTAACCCGATTTGGGAAGTATAGGAATAACTGTCCTGAATTTATCATGTACAAGGCACTTTAATTTAATATTGATTTATTATCAAAAAATGTTATTAAATATAAAAACTAAAATTGTTGATTGATGATTCACTTAACCACAATAATGAAATTAAATTATAATCACTTACCAACTTTCACCTTCACCAAAGATCGCATATGAGCTTACGCTTACCGTAGATAGATTGTAAGCCGATTTGCACGATTTGAACAAAGAAAAAAAACTCAAGGAACAATGGAAGTAAGAATTTGAACAAAATATACCACGAACTGAACTGCTTGAACTCGAAAATTTTAAGTGAGTGATTCAAGTCAAGAGTTCTTAACACGCGATTAACGAAATAAAACGAATTATGGCGAAATTATAAACCGAATTCCGAATTCCGATATCCCGGGATATTTGATAAAATATACGTACAGGCTTTAATTTTGGCCTAGGTTTCACTTTTGTCTTTGATTCACTTCACACTATAATTGTTCGATTAATTATTAACTTTAGGTTATGGATGTCGAAGAGAGTGATCCATGCAAATGCTCGGCCTTATATAGGGTCTGAACTGCATTGTTTTGTTGCGGAACCTGCAACCATAATGCGAATTTCTCAAAATGTGTTATTTTTCATCTGGTGTATTTTATCTCATTCGATGAGAAATATTATCATCTATCTTTTCTGATCAAAAGATATCCATCATAATTTAATTTCAGTGAGTGACAATTAAAATTTCAAATTGTGCTATAACATGGCGCAATTAAATTCTTGTCGTCCATGTTGATAGCATTCCATGTGGAATGTCATCTTAGCTATCTCGCTTTTACTCGCTATCTCTTTTCTTCTCATTAGTTATATGAGAAATCAAAAATTATTAAATATCTTTTTGTTGAGATACTTTAGCACCTTTTTAATACCACCATCAAATTCCTCGTAAAAAATACCCCAAATTCATGTTGGCAATACATGAATTCTGACAGTTCCGCGGTATTTATAAATTTGTTTTGACGGTTTCGAGGTCGCGAGTTTTCCGTGCGTTTTCCAGTGAAAAATGCGCTGATTGCATAAAGGTAAGTTGTTCAAATTGTGTCTTGTGCATTAGTTATTGTTTGTGTGTGTTTAGTTTATCAGAAAATTCGTTTGTTTACGACGTTTGTCATCTTAACCGGTCTTCCCTCGCGCGAAGTTGATTTTTTCCCCGAAAAACCTCGCGGAAAGTTGATTTTTTGTAAAAAATCTTTTCAATAACTCATAAGCTTCGGTTTTGTTGAGTTATTATTTTAATAAAATAAGTAAAAACGAGTTTTCAAACAAAACTGAGGCCAAGCCGCATGAAAAAGTAGAAAATAAACTTTTCTTCACACACAGAGGTGGACTCAGATTTTTTGATTGGGACATTGTGCCGACTGGTATATACTTCTCGCGCAGTTATGAATATTTTGTCTTCCGATTACTCTGGCACTACTCCACAACTAAATTATTCGTAAAAAAATCATTTCGTTGTAATTGCTGTACGTACACGAAAATTAAATTTAAAAGTAGGCCATATTTTAAAATTGATTTTAAAATAAAAAGATATTTTTTAAGTCAGTTTTTCTTGAGAGATAATACGAGTTGCAAGTATTTTTTAAGCGATTAAAAAGGTTATAAGAAAGCAAAAATAAAATAATTATAAAGAAAATAAAGAGTGTAAGAAGATATAAAAAATAAAAACCAAAGCAAAAAAACTCAACGTAACAACGTATTTTATTCAAGTTTTTCTTTAAAAAAATCTAAGAACTTAATAACAAGAGGAGCCACAGGCAGTTCAGCCAAGGACTACGTTAACATTTCTCTAGAATATTTTTTCTCTTCATGAATCAAATCACTTATTACCTCTGATTGATCATACTGAAATATATCGGTGATTGTCAGCGAATAAAATCTGAGTCCACCTCTGTGTGTGAAGAAAAGTTTATTTTCTACTTTTTCATGCGGCTTGGCCTCAGTTTTGTTTGAAAACTCGTTTTTTACGTATTTTATTTTCTGCCTTTTTCACGTTAACTAAATTGTTATTACGTGCTGCATGGAGATATTTTAAAACAATTTTTAGTATTGTTTGGTGCCGAACCGAAAACAAAAATTTTTCGAGTATCAAATCGTTGAAGTACTGCAACAGTTTTCTGAAATTCAAATTATGTTTTAAACAGCACTTTTTAGCTGTATTCCAACTTGATCCCATATAACATGAATTTTCCCGATTTTCCATGTTTTCCACAGACTTTTCCTATTACTATGAATTTTCCTCGATTTTTCATGCAAGTTTTCATGATTGTTGAAGAGAAAGTATTGAAAGTATAGGACGGAAAAAAATGATTCCGCATACCTTATAGAACTTTTTTGTCGGAAAATATTCCGGAAAAGTCGGAAAATTCCGGAAATTTTCGGAAAATTTTCCAGAAAAATTCTGCATTTTTCCTGAAACAGATTTATCACTAATCATATCGATCGCTTTTCCGGGTTTTCCACTGATTTTTCCACAAAAGAAACTTTATGCAATTCATTTCTTTCTACAACTTTGTCTTAGGTTGCAAAACGCTCAAACGCTTCCTTGGTCTGAAAAACTCCGGATAAGCGTTTTATATGAATTTTCCTCGATTTTTTCTGCAAGTTTTCACCATTGTCGGAGAGAAAGTAATGATGCCAGTTGATAGGGAGCTTGATACTGCTTAATTTAGAGAACTTTTTTACCGGAAAATATTCCGGAAAATTCCGGAAATTTTTTTCGGAAAAATTGGAAAACTCTGAATTTGTCCTTAAACGGATTTATCACTAATCAAATTTGTACCAAATTTTCAAATGATTTTTCCAGATTTCCCGGGTTTTCCATTGAAATTTCCGGTTCAAATTTTGATAGATTCAATTGTCATGCGACACGAACCTGTGTGCCAAATTTCAGCTCGCTGTGATGACGAAAAGTGGGTCTACGAGAGTGTCGAAAATAGTAAAAAAGAAATATACAAATAGACAGACAAATTCGTGTACGAGTTAAAGGGAATGGCTGGCCTCAAAAAAGCTTTAAACTTGATTTTTGAGTAAATTGGTTTCCCTTGGGTCAAATGTCAAAGGTGAACATTTATGTGAAATTTTCCTAGAAATTGTTCGCGAGAAAGTGTTTTGTTATGTTACTCTTTTCCATAGTTGGTGTAAATTTCAAGTCAGAGACATTGAAATTTAACAAATTATGACATAATATAGATTTCCCACAGTGTTGTTGTTGTGTTTGCATGCATGTATTTATGTTTACGTTTTGCATGGGGTAGGTGGAAAATCTTATGGTTTTCTGTGTACATTTGTTAATATTTTTTAATACATACGTAGTTGATTGCTTACTTTATTTCATTAATTCGTGTTTTCTTTTTATTTCAGATAATTATTCTGGATGCATGCAGGTACTTGAGTACCTTGCTTCGTGGGAGTAATGTATTCAGTTGACTACCCTGGATTTGAATTCAAGTTAAGTAAGTCAAATTAGTTTGATTTTTATAAAATCATTTGTTTTCTTTTCAGCTTCATTAATCGCTGAACAATTCCTATAGTCTTGACGGCTTCGTCTGGCGTACCTTATGGGAGTCATTTGGGCCCGTTGTTCTGTATTCTGTCGATTAATGGCATTGTCTCTGTGAGGTACTGTTTTGATTTATGCTGACGATGTTAAACTTTTCGCTCAGAATAAATCTTTTAACGATTGTGAACAGGTACAGGGTGACATTGAAATATTTCGTGCAAGAACAATGATTTCGTACTCAATATCGACAAATGTGAGGTTATGACGTACTATCGGAACCAGACACCAACCACTTATGATTATGAATTCTCGGATTCCTCGATTCGCCGCGTCTGGGTGACAAATGTGGCCACAGATTCAATTTTATCCCCCATATAAACTATGTAGTATGAAAGGGTAGTTCTCTGCTGGGTTTTTTAAAACGTTGGTCGCGAGCGTTTTCGAATCCCTCCATAACGTTACGTTTGCACACTTGCATTGTGAAACCACTTTTTTATACGCTAGCAAGGTCCGTTCTCCATTTTAAGTACATAAATCGTATCGAGCCTGTTCAGAGAAACTTATTACGATTTGCTCTCAGGCACCTACCCTGAAATAATTCATTAATTCTTCTACCCTATGAGGATCGGTTGAAACTTTTAAATATGCACTCGCTCGAGAAACGTTGCATAGTTGCCGATGTAACTTCTGGGCATCAACTCTTAAACGGCTATATTGATTCTCCGTTAATATCTAACAAAATCTCTTTCCGTTATAGTAGGGACAATTTGAGAAGGCTACCGCAACTACTCTAGGTCTAACATGTATGAGCCTGCTAATAGCATGTGTATTACTGTTAATAATATGGCTGAGCATTTTGTGGTTGAAGTTTAAGCATGTTTTAAAAAAACGTCTGTATAATATTTAATCTTTTTTGTGTAATGATTTTGTGCATTGCATGTAATTTCATCCCGTGTTTGGTATATGTTTACTTTAACATGCTAATACTAACACCCACGTGTCACTACAGGAGCTTATGTTAAGCTGTTTTTGATAGTCATTAAAAGGCCACGCTAATGAGGAAAAGTTGAATAAACTTTATTTAAAATCTTAATAACGAATTTTTATTTATATTGATATAATACTGATATTAGGATATTGGTGATTTGAAAAAGTTCATAAAAAACAAGCTGTTCACAAATATTTAAAAAAAAATTATGAAAAGATGGGAACCGAACACTCAAAACAATAATTCTTATACGTTTTTTCCAGCTGCATCAAATTACGAATTAAAAGTGTGCAGAAAGCAGTTTTATCTTTAATTTAGTTACGATGATCTTTTTTTATAAACCGTTTTTTGGTTATGCGGTATGTTAAACCAATCATCTTTGAAAAAATAAATTTCATGGTTATTACCGAATCATACAACAATTCCTATCAGTTTCAATACCTACGTAAATATTGTTTTATCATTTCATATTCATCCAAGTCTTATTATCGACGAAACTGCCGAATCAGTCGATATTTAATTTGTTTTCATTGAATATTTTTTCCTGTAAAATCTTCTTGTTTTGTTTGAGTTTGAGCGTTATGTGATTGGGTAAGGTCAGTATCATTTTTGACAATTGATTCAAGCTAAACTAATATCTATTTACTTATATGTATATAAGCGAAATGGAATATACGATAGATCGTGAAGGAGGAAGTAGTTTTCAGTATTTAGTAAAGAGCCTTTCCTTTTAATTTTTTGAGCCATTTCTCTTTTTGTAGCTTTTGCCGGATTCTTCTTCACCATATACTTGTTTTTAACAGTTTTGAATAGTTTTAAAAACAGCTTGGGTTTATAAACTTGCTAAAAATTCCAATGTGTATATGTATCTACTGCCCAAATTAATACTTCCTTTTTCACAACGTAGTAATTAGGACAATCTTAGGTATTTCTTACACTCAACTTTTAGCATATATCCTTTTTGCTGCCAAAGTGAAAGTAAATAGAAAATTAAATTATTTTTACGCAATCTTAAAAATGTTAATATAAAATTCGAAATACCATTTCTTGTTTTTTTGAAATATTAGAAGTATTTGAGTATTTGAGCTTGGTTAACAGCTTGTTGAAGTTAAAGAAAATAAGTAACGTAAATTAGTTTTTTTTTTGTTTGTGGTAAGATATTGTAATGTGGTTGGAATGGGTTGCGGGTCAGCTCTAGAGTACGCCAGGGAAAATAGGTAGTCCAACGATGAGAAGACGAATGGGCCCCTACTTGGGCACCATAATGTATTGTCAGGGTGAGTGAATGGTCTTATATGAATGATAAGACGTATTTTTGTGTTAACTGCAATGGTTGTTTATTGTTGCCATTAAGCCCCTAATACAGTTGAGCTAACTTTATTTGATTAATTAATATTTAAATAAACAGAATTCACTTGATGTCTAATCTATGGGTTAGTTCTTTAGTTCATTACTTATTCTACGGCTGATTGTCAAGTTCAAACAAATCATACTGATTCAGTTCAATATCTAGGGTTAATTGTCAACTTTTAATAGATCACTGGTTCACTGATTCTGTTGGCTGGTTGTTGATCATATGGCAGGTGTGCGCAGATTTATTATCTCGTGCTGAATTATCTGCCTCACGGGTGAGCTTGCATCCGCTGGAATATATACTTCGGTAACTAAAATGCGGCTGGCCTCGTATTCACAGAGTTAGACGTGGATGTACGCACATTTCGGTAAATAGAATACGCGGTCTCGTATTCCCTAGAAATAGATGTGGATATACACACGTCTCGGTGAATAGAATATTTTGGCCTTGTACTCGCTAGCGAAGATGTGGATGTACACACATCTAAAATTACAGGACACGGATGATCTCGTGTTTTCTCCAAATATACGTACATACCTCGACGGTTAGAATACGGATGGTCTCGTATTCATTAGTGAGTGGAGATGTGGCTATACACACATCTGGCCACGTATTCCCTGGCGGAAGTGTGAATGTTCACACACCTCAATATATCGAACATTGATATTCTCGTGTTCACTATAATCAGTCAAACTAACTGGATGATCTCACCTAACTACACTGGCGGATGGTTGGGAGGAGGTTCCCTCCTAACAAGTGTTGATCTGGCTTAGCAGTCGCACTGCGATATCTTGACTGGTTGACTGGTTAAAATCAACTGCTGACTATGGCCTGACGGCTCGCCTTTTATAGCCACTAGTTGCCGCAACAGGCGAGCAACCCGTTTTCATTGCCACCAGCAGGCGACGGTTATAAGTGTACCTGATGACCAGCAATATTATGTCTATGCATGATTGTATGCATCATATATTACTGGCTGTCGTTCAAATGTATGGTGTATGGATGGAGAGGTTTGTAATTAAGGTCAATTTCTGTGTAGGCTGAAATGGACTCCGTTACAACATAAAGCAATTACTGCTCTTTGTACATAAATATAAATTGCACTTCGTACATACTGTTCGTGTTTGTGATAAACATTTAGGAATTCTCCATTTGAACGAATTTTTAGAATCAATAAAAGGATAAGAACGGTCATTGTTTTGTGCTTCCTAAGATTTGCTTTTGTAACTTGTCTATGCTTTTTAATACCTTCCTATAAACTTACAGACCCCTGACTCAGAAACTTTGTGTCTGGGCGCCTGAGAGTGCCGCTCGTGACGAGAGATTAAGTGTAGTAAAAGTGGATGAATTTACATGGGGTTTTTTTTATTTAGAATAAGTGAATGGGAAGCTATCCAGTGATGTACAATTTTCATACATGTTAGGAGTTGGTGGGCGTGGTAACTACCACCCTTGGGGTTGTGCAAATTAGGCCGTGTGTGATATGAGTCGAGATTCAAGAGTCGAGTGAGTGTATAGAATTTATGACTAGAAAGTAGAAAATAAAATACATTAAAAAAACGTTTAAAATAAATAACTTTTGTAAATAAAATGCACTAAAAAGAAAAAAAAATATTTTTTTTCTTTCTTAGTGATCAGTTAGACAATTTTATTATTGTTATAGATGCCAAAGCTTTTGTTTTAATCTGAGTTGTAGCATTTCATATTTTGCAATAAAATGTTCTTGTGCATATCACAGAGAAAGAAAAAATATTTTTTACATTTTAATGCATTTTATTTACAATTTATTTTAAATGATTTTTTAATATATTTTATTGAATTTAAATTTTTGTAATCTATAGTAACGTAATTAGTTTATTCCGTGGGATTATCCGTTTTCCTTGTGTCGTGTGTAATTCATACGTTTGCTGTAATCAAATCAATGAAATGGTTGAAAGCTCTCAATGTAAATTTTTAAGTACGTACATAGCATCCATATAGCCATATGTAAATATCGAGTGGATCAACTCCTCCCATGCACTTAAAAAGAGTTATATTCGTTTAATATAAGCATGTAGCGAAGTAATGTCATTTGCTGGCTTAAAGCCCAAAATTCGTAATTTCTATGAAGAAATTTTGAGAGTGTACATTTTTTTCAATCAGGGCAATGATCTGATCAGGACAGCAACCCTGAATTGCTCGTATATTATACAGATCTCAAAATAGTGAAAACTCATTACCGCTTTCCAATTCGATTTATATACCTATATATATTGTTGCTTATTGAAACACTTGATTTACATGTTGTATACAGCTACAATTGCTGGTTAAGGTAGAGCATCGCTATGAATTATTTTTTGGATGACCTCCAACGTAAGATGAGAGGAGGTGGTGCTTTTACCTCCTTTATTATACTTATATTTTACAATAGTCAATCGCTTCCTTTCATCCATCTATATTCTTTCATCCTATAGGATTTTCATTACCGTTCCGGTGTGAAAACTGTTTCTATTTTTCAAAAGCTCAATGCATTTTACGGTTGCACAAAACCGATCTGCATATACGCTAGGTTCTTCCGATAAACTAGAAGTCGGAAGATTAATAATCGAAAGCAACTATACCACTTTCATATGTTGTTCTACAGCACATCCCTTCCCAGTATATATTATATGAAAGTTTAAGGCAATACAACACGTGGATCATCGATGAGTGCGTGTTCTCACATACACGTTCAACCCACATCGCTTTATAGAGAACATCTGCACGTTACAGCGCGCTTAAATTTTCAGGAATTTTAAAGAGAGCTTTTGATGTGCGCTTATCCCATGCCTTTGTGTGAACTAACACGAATAATCAAAATATGGCTCTATCAACACTCCGTTGAAACTGATTTCCATGATCAGAGCGTAAAATGGTAGGTTACTCCTTAATCAAAACTGTTTTATTATTTTCTTAAGTAAGGTATTACTACAGAGCAACTTTCTCCTCGTTTTCTTGTATAACTTTCATTGTACAAACATGATATCAACGTCGAATCAATTGAGGTCGCATGTTTGCCATACACGATTTCGTATTCCAAATCAAAGTGGAAAACCTACCATTTCCGAGTTAGATACAGTGTCCATAAAATAGTGTGATATTCCATGAATTCTCCTAATTCTGGATAAACCGACGTTCGGTGGACAATTAAGAGGCGTCTCAGTACGCGCAATGCCTAACTTTCCACTTTGTGTTTTATTTGCTGTGCGTAAATATTTCTGGGTTTCTCCTGATAGGTTATAATCGGATTTCGCAACACTTTCACACTTTATTTTTCGTGTTCGATTTCAATATGGAATTCGCTCACAACTCCTAATAAGCTGGAACCGCGGAACTGTTAAGACTATACTAAAAGATGCGCCAATTATCTTGTTATAAACATGATTAGGGTTATCACAATTAATTTTAAGATAAGTTTAACCGATCAAAAGCTGTTTTTTTTTATTCAAATCTGAGGTATATTATAAATTGTGGGCGATTTCAGAATCCTGTTCAAAACAACGTCGACAGTTCCCGATCTTGATATTTCTATCAGATATTATATTCGACAAATAGACAGCGAACAACAGCGGGGCATCAAACCGAACTAAGGACCCGTTGTTATAGCCGGTGAGCCGTGCTCGGGGCGGAGAGCACTCGACCATTATTTCTCGTATTGATTGGAAGTTTTAATAGCACAACTAAGTTTTTTAGTTAAAATTTACTGGTTTTATTCAATATATTTTTTTTACTAGCTCTTTCACTTAAAAATTCCTCACAAAAATATCACTTTCTCCAAAGGTTTACAAAAAATTCGTTCAATATATGACACTTCAGAAATCTGCTTAATATGAGAACTATTAAAAAATATAGATAATTTACTTCCCTGCTCGACGTTTAGAAAAAGAACTCCCCGAGGATCGGGCTTGATGGCCTCAGGCACCCACGATTACTTCCTAAAGCTTTTTTTCTTTTCATACGTGAGAATATGTGGATTGTTTCGACATGCAAATGTATTTTTAAATGCATTTGAAATTTTTGAATGATTTTTCGTTTTCAGGGTCAAATTAGTGGTATTGGACGATATATTGATATATCGGTATTAAGACTGTGATTCGTGGCATTGGGCGGCTGGCTTACAACGCATCAAAACACAGTTCCATGCCAACCCAAGTCCACTATTACAATTTCTCTCAAAACCTAATCAAATTCAGGAAAAGGACTCGAGCAGACAAAGTCTCCACCCGCGACGCGCCGTTGGAAATCACAAAGTATTTCTAACCCTAATAGAAAAAAGGAATGAGACGAAAAATTTAATTAGTCTGAATAAGAAAAAATATATCTAACCTGAGAAGAATAGAAGTGAAGGAAATATTTTCACATGTTTAAAATACAAATAAAAGAAATACTTTGACATTAATTAAAATTAAGAGTAGAGGAAAAAGAAATACAGTGATATTTATTAGAACAAAAATGACAGCAATATTTTGACAGTTGTATTAGAAGAAAATATAATTGAGTCAATTTTAATATGAATTAAAAATAACCGGCCAAGTGCGAGTCGGACTCGCGGACGAAGGGTTCCGTACCACCGTACAAAATTTAACACTATGTACTTTTTATATATTTTTTCAAATGAGAGTAGGTGTCATGTGAAAAAATAATGCTGTCATTAGAAAACAAATGCCTGTTTATGATAATAATAATGAAAAAGAATAATACGAAGAAAAAAACCCCGAAAAAATCACGCTTCTTGTATGTGAAGTATTAGTAATAGGGTTGCCGTTGTTACCCTTTGGGTATGGAACCATAATAAGAGAAATTGAAATAATTTTATGAGTTGTAAGAAATAAAAGTGCACGAAATAATTTTAAACTGTAAAGGTAGATGTGACTGAGTACGCTAAGGACAAGTTAGGAGAAGAACGATGTTAAAAGTAGTAGTAGAGTGAGCGATTATAGCCCCGCCAAATTATTTTTGCTCTGGACCATTTTTGTTTTTTGTGAGAGGTGGAACAGAATTTGGGATAAGGTAGCCGATTGTACGCTGTCGACATAAAAAGTATTTTTGCGAAACATAAAAAGTAAAAATTGGACTAAAGCCGAAGAAGTGTGGCGTTTTTTTGGTTCACTATAATATAACCCAATATCGCATCAAACTAACGCTAGTCACAACACGGATGATATGTAATTCGTCATAAGAAAAAAGCCGCAGAAATAAATACTCAGTCAGCCGCCCCAGGGCCTCACTCAAAGGAGAAACCAAGTTATTAACAGTAGCGGGGTTTCCATATCTTTTTTCATCGATTTAAGTATATGCGGCACATTGGCTACAAGCCACCCGGATTCACCACCTTCCATTGGTGTCCACTCGGCCTGGTAGTGAAGTAGCGGACATTCTAACTAGCCGCACGTTGCACACTCTAAGTGCAATCATTGCCCCTGATCGTCCAAGTCAATGACGAATCTACCCAACGAATCTTTGTTGGTACAATCACACGCCACATATTCTATTCTCCGTTTCAAAAGAAGTTTGGTCTTATATATAAAGTCCATGGCTAGTCACTTTTGCATTTTGTTTTATAGCTTGGGAAATATTTCTCAAGGGTTTTGCAAAAAGCCTTAAATTTCCAACTTATACTGAGAACTACAACAGAAAGTTTCATATCGCTTTGGTACAGCACGACAGTCAGTATCGTAAGAATATATTTTGAAATTGCTTTAAAAATTAGTTAATAATGGGAACCATAAAAATTTCAGGAAAACGGAATTTTGTAAAATGAATAATTACTCGGTTAACTTATATTTTCAAAATTCAAACCTTAAACTTGTTTATTTGTTGGTAGCAGACTTGAAAAAAAAATGTTTCATTAAAATCATAGTAAATGTATGGAAATGTGGCTTAGTTTACTTTGATCTTCAAGTACTTTATATGTCTCCTATATAATCGAAGACAGAAAGGGTACTGTATAAGGGCCTCAGTTCTGTAAGCAAGTTGTGAGAGATTCAGTAACAGACACACATAAACAGAAATAAATAAAAAGATTACTCTTTGGACTTTTTACCGGGTTAACCTTAATTTTGTTCAAGAAAGAATTTTTTGGGATTCTCCGGTATATAGCAAAAGCTAAAAAATGTTCTAATTTATTATTTCATCACACAACCCATTAATTTTTGGTGACAAGTTTCAAGTCTTGGTTTGACTCATCAACAGGTCCCAAATAGCAAAATTGGGTGATTTGAAAAACAAATGAAAAATGAAAACAAGAAAGAAATGAAAAGTTTGAGAAAAATGGAAAAAACAATTTTTTATTTATTAAAAAAATTTTAAAAAATGTTTAAGGAAACAGATTCATTCGAAGCGAATCGAACCTGTATACGCCACGCAGTGGGCTGAAAAATAATTAATGGGTTGTGTGATGAAATAACAAATTAGAACATTTTTTAGCTTTTGCTATATACCGGAGAATCCCAAAAAATCCTTTCTTGAACAAAATAAACAGAAATATATTAGCCACTATTTTTTTCTAAACACGCGCGCTGTATTTGAGTAGAACAAATCCATGTGTATATTTGGAGTTTAGTTTCTCGAATCCGAATCAAATCGAATATCCGTCAGCAAGTGAATACTATTGAAGCATATTCCTTCCAATAAATGTTCGCACACAATTTCCTCAGGGGTTGCGTTTTAATTTTCCTATTTCTATATCTATCCTGAAGCTTCCATCCAGACCGAATATAAGAAAAGGATACAGTAATGCTTGCTAATTTTTACCTTTTTGTGTTCAGAAAATATATCAAATTTTTAGGGCATCTCGTTCACAGCAATCGCGGCTGTTTTAATTTGATTTGCAACACAATAAATGATGAAGCATTTCTCTCTCGGTTACGATTCCCCGGCCAAATTAAACTCGGCCTAAAATTAAACAACATAGAAATCAACATGGGTATCACCAGGAATTCTATTGGTACAGGCAATTTAACAAGTCAGGAAAACGGCTCTTGTAGCCCTTCACTTCTTCACCCTTTGGGTCAATTCACAACCAAGTTTCTGATGTCCATTGCTCAGTGGGAGCACACATTTGATAGTCGATATTTTGTATAATTATTTTGCCTTAGGTTGGCGATATTTTGTAATTGGATTTAATTGTCCACGGAAATTGTTTGCAAATAATTTACATGACGGTGACCTCCCGACTTTTAGTTATAGGAAAGCTCGTCTCTTGTCCGAATTTTCATCAAATATCTTTTATTTCTGTGAATAAAATTGTTTTTGTAAAATAGGAGTGTGGAAAACTATACGCTGCTGCTACTTAGTACAATGGACATCAATTCCAGCTTCAGTTTGCGTTTTGTAATATGCTCGAAATACTGTGACGGTTAATGGTTGGAATACAAGTAAGTAATAAGTAAGTTGAGAAAGTTTTCTCCACTTTAAATCACTATAAGCGTAGAAATTCGACAAGAGATATGAAGTCTTATCGGAAGTCGCCAGAGATGAGGCTCCCCCTTTTATTGTCGATGCAAATTAAAATGCTAATTTATCAGGTGGTTAGGCTGCTGTGAAATCTGTGTGGTAATGTAACTAGGCAACCGTAAATGTATTCTAATTGGGATTTAATTTGCAGGCAATTTCTGCTGCACTCATTGATTACCATGCGGCTGCTAGATTCCATTGTATAGTGAAAAATCTAGTGAAATTTCACCAGAAATTATGTATAAATTGTGTTCTGCATTAATTAATACTCGGATGTGGGCTGCAAATTAAGCTATGATATCAAGTGCCATAGTAAAAGTTTAAATATTAAAAACAAAAAAAAAACAAATGCTTTCGACTTCAAACCTACATAACGATGTCCACAAACCAAGAATGATCGCAATCAAAACAGGAAAGTGAATTTAATAATATCTGAAGCTGTAAATTAATTTAATTATAAAATTCGTAGATAGGAGAAATTGGTTAAATTTGAAATTTTCAAATTTATCAGAATGTTATATCGTTGTGACCGGCACATATTTCGACGATTAAAGGTTATGAATTTTTTTTAATTATTTTTGATGGAATTAGTTGAAGGGCCACTTTCATGGATTTCAAATTTTAGTTTCAAAAGCTTTGGTGGCTTGATTATAAAGGTCTAGTGAAATTATTAATATGACAGGAAAAAGATTATTCAATTGATTTCACGTAGCTTTGAGAGTGGCTACGTTGTTGAAATAGGTATTCACCGCCTCAAAACACTCGAGAACACTTCACAAGCCATGAAACAGACTCCCTCACCACCCCATGAGAGCCCCAACCGAGTCCCAGCATTCTAAAATATTTGCAGTGTTCTTATGTAAAACGGACAAAAGTTTGATTTGAATAGCTCATCCGCCCTGAACTACGATTCATACAGAAAAATGGTATTCTGATAATCTTGAGGTTGATTTCTTATCTTCCGAACCAAAATAAAATTTTTATACCTTTCCTAACACAATTATTTAAAATAATAAAAAAAGCTAGAATTGGTCTAAGACCAATTCTTATGATACCCTAGATGAATGCCCGTATTAAATTTCGTATGGTCACCGATCTATTCAAGTTTGATTTTGAAGTGGTTTTTCGCATATATTTCTAGAACCGTTTGTCGGCCAGAAAAAATGATTATAACCAATAGGATTTCGTATTCTGCAGAAGTTTTTAGTACAATAAAAATGTCTTGGACTGATCGTTTTCAAAGAATACATAAAAAACCTAAATTTTTATATGGCAACACCAAGAAGAAGTTGCCCGAATTAGTCCATTTTGACATCATGTACGAAATTTCAGCTCTCTACGTCGACGCGTTCTCAGGCAGTGTCCAAATATATAGCGGAAAACGAAATTTTTATATGTCCACCCCACGAAGGAGTTGCCCGGTTTGTCTCATTTTCGAACTTAATTTTACTTTTTTTTTTAAAATTCCGTGTACAACATTTCAGCTCTCTAAGTAGACGCGTTCTCGAGTTATCGTGCGCACGGACGGACATGCAAAAATCAAAATAACTTTTAATATTATGAATGGGTGTCCAATCCATTTTGCTCTACCATCATTATTTCGAGGTGTTACAAACGGAATGACAAAGTTAGTATACCCTATAGATTTCACCTAGGGTATAAAAATTTATCTGAACTACATTACTACGATTCCTCAAACAAAAACTCTCAGCTGAGTAATCATTTAATATGACGATGTGCCGTCATGACTGCCTACAGATTCGGACTCCGGTTACACATACACATATGCAATTATTACTCAGTTGAGAGATAGTCAGCGTAAAATGGTAAGATTACTTCGTAATCAAAACATCTTTATTATTTTGTTAAGTAAGGTATATAGTAAGTGTAACTCTTGGGAAGGTAAAGAACCAAGCTGTAGTTTAGGCTCTATAGCATAAATAGAGTCAATGCTTGGCACTTTTCCATAAAAATCAATATAAAACATTTTATAGAACGGACTCCCAACGTACAGATACAGATTTCTGTTTTATGGCTTGGGAAGTATTCTCGAGGATTTTGCTTGACCGCCTTCATCCGAATGACAGAGTATTTGCATTTTAGCGTGAATGTATAGTGCAGTGTATAAATGTGTGTGACTGCGCTACCACTATAATTTGCGCAACATAATATGACTTCAAAAATATATATATAATCCACTGAAATTTTTCACTCTGCGTAACAGAAAAGACATCATTGACTAGTCATATTTTTTTTATTTATTTTTTTATATTATTAAGCCAAGCTCAGGTGATTCCCTATGATGTAAAGGAGGGAGATAGGGAAAAGATTTGGGGATATGAGGAGAGTGGCGGAAAAGCCGATGTATGTCGCCCTTAAACTTCCGCCGATTGTATGCCGGTGGAAAAACAGAAGATGGTAACTGTTCCACATTCGCACTATACGGGATAAAAAAGCATCACAGAATTTTACTTTACGGCCGAAAGTAATTTGAAGAGTTAAGGGAGGTGCACGGTTTGCAATGCGAGAATTGCGTGCAGGAACCATTCAACAAGGGATTAGACTAGATATTTCATCAGAACATTGACCATGTATGTAGCGATAAAGGAGCGAAAGGCATCCAACATTGCGGCGGTGCTTGAGTGAGTCGATGTGATAAGTTATTGCCAAATCGAAAATGAGCTTGAAGGCTCTATTGTAGGCAATATCCAATGAAGCTAAGGCTGTTCGACTAGACCCAGCCCGTATATGGGCGTTGTGTTCCATGCTAGTGCTAATGTAGGACTTGTAGAGGAGCGCTAGATTTGACGGACTGAAATATTTCTTACACCTTTTCAGAAATCCAAGACATTTCGATGCTTCTTTGGCAACAGAGAAGATGTGATCTGTCCAGTTTAACTTACTGGTAATATTAATGCCAAGAATGCTTAGTGGCACTGAATCAGAAATAATGCTCCATCAAAAGAAACGTGTGTCCGCAAGAGTGTCAAAGGAGTAAGGGAAATCAAGAGTACGGTCATCTGCGAAACTATGGACGGGATTGAAAGTAAGGGAAAGTAGATCATTAATGAATATTAAAAGAGAGTTAGAGAGATTACAGAGCCTTGAGGAACACCGGTATTTATGGAATGCGGTTCAGATGTAACGCCATCTAATACAACACTTATTTGGCGACTATATAGGAAACTTTCAATCTATAGGAGATGAGGGGGAGAGGGACCAAGTGCTTTAAGTTTGGCTAAAAGGGCTGGATGCCAGGCACCATCAAAGGCCTTTGCAACGATTTTAGACTCACCAAAATTTTGAAGACTACGGTTCCAACGTTCCGTAAGAAAGGTCAGCAAGTCTCCAGATGAGCGTCCAGCTCGGAAACCATATTGGCGATCGTTGATGAGATGATTAGTTTCTAGATACTTCATTAATTTTGAGTTAATGATAGATTCAAAAACCTTTGAAAGAATCGAAGTGATCCCCCCAATTGTTCGATAATTTGAGGGATCGCTAACCCCTCTTTTTTGTTGGCAATATACTGAACGTGAGCTAGTTTCCATGCAGTTGGAAATTTTCCTGTCGATTAAGACAAGTAGAATAGTTTGCGCAGAGGTTTAGCCAAGCATGACCCACAGCTTTTAATTAACAGCAGCGAAAAATAATCAGGACCAGCGGCTTTGGAGACGTTGATTCCCTTAAGGACCCTTAACACATCTCTCGTACGGACGTGTATTGGCCCATGTACACATCCACACGAGAGATGCAAAACAGGTGTGTGCGAGGTAGGTGGAAGACGAGAATTTGAAGCAAATCTAGCAGCTAAAATATTAGCCTTATCCAGGGAGTCAACAAACACATCACCATTATAAAGTACCGAAAGTATGGAAGAATTTGTGAAGTTGTTCCAACCTTGACTACTTTTGCGGCTTGCCAAGATTTTTTGTCTGATATTCTGGTCAAAAAGAAATTTTTCTCCCTGGATATTGGACTTCCAGGTGTTCCGTGCAGTCTTGTAGACTTGTTTCAGTTCCGGACATGGATGCAATGATAGGCGCGTAAAGCATACTTTCGCTTTTATGGCGTGGTTGCACTTATCGTTAAACAGCGAGCGATTTTGCTGTTGTTGAGATCTGCTGTAAGAATACGGAATGTATTCACGCATGCCAAGACTAAGTATGTTAAAAGATCTAATGTGCATTCATCAACATCCCTCGAAGCAAAACAGACCGACAAATCAAATTCTCTAAGATAATGATTGAGACTTTCCCAATCAGCATTCTTATAGTGCCAAAGAAGCCTACTTGTAGGTGGAGAAGTATGGCAGCACAGGTTTGAGGTGGTAAATTGACCCGTGATTAAACAATGGTCTGAATTACCGAGCAGGGAACCGACTGAGATGGAATATTTGTCAGGATGAGATGTTAGAAACAAGTCGAGTAAATTAGCTTTATCTCCAGCTGCATCAGAAATTCAGGTTAGTGCAGCCATTAGCTGTTGCAAATTAAATGATTCACAGAAGAGTTCAACGAAACGGCCCGTAGGACTTGTAGTAGAAGAATGTCTGAGCCACAGTATGTTATGAACATTAAAATCGCCTGCCAGGACGATTTGGGAAGAGGGGGAGACAGAAAGCAAATGATCAGTATTGTTGAAGATATTGTCAAATACGGATACCGTGTCGTGGTACTAGTCATGGCAGTACTTCTTTGCTCATTATGAATTTGGATATATTCGGGCATTATCTTTATAAATTATTGCTAGTTTTTAAATTAGTCAACACCTTAAGCCATAATAAATCGATTAAGGTGTTTATAATAATAGTGAAATTGATTGACATCTGTTGGATCGTATGTATTTAGGGTACTAGGAATAATCTTTTGAATTAACGTCCACCCACCATATGACACAAGAAAAACGTCTACCATATTTGAAAGCACTCGTATCACATGTAAAGAAAAAGACGGAGTGAGTACATCAATGCAGGGCACTCTATCATATTTTTTTCTGTATCGTGTTGTAGAAAAGATGCAAAGAGAAGTGCAAAGCTTATGAATATGTGATGTCGGTAAAAAGAAAAGCAAAATGCAACAGTAAACATTGGGAAATTGATGCTTGAACACTACAGAATTCTGATATTCTCGGAAAGAAAATTACTTTCCCAGAACGCATGTCGAATTTTGATTTATGGCTCGGACAGGGGGAGCTTTTTAAGTCATGGGAAGTTTTTTGAAGTGCAAATAATCATCTGAATTTCATGTGTTTTTTAAGTGTCCGCATTCGAAATTATTGAGTGACTAGACATTTTTGGTTTTATAGTATCACTATCTTGGATTGGAGTATTGTATCCCTTATATCTAAGACCATAGCATTATAGAGTATGAGAGGAAGGTATCGTTTGAGGTTTAACAACTTCCAGCTTACGAAAAGGAATGGCATGCAACGGAAATAAGGAGAATTTGTTATAAGTTATTTTGTCCACGTTGCGTATCTAACTCAGTGCAGAATATCTAGGGTTTAATTGCTGTTCTAATTGGATCGCCCTAAAAGCTATTTAAATCGAATAGCCTTACAGGGTTTCTCAGTAAAATTCGGTATTGTTCTTCAATTCTATCTTCTTCCTTCTGTTCATTTGCAGTAGTGAACTTGAATCTTCATAGAATCACATCTTGTACATATCTAAAAAACATGTGATTCCAAGCTATTGCTTACACAAAATGTTATAAACTCCATCACTTGTGTTTCATGTACTGCACAAGTTTTAGCCTGATAGGAAAATAACATCCTGCTATCCTGATTGACCTCCTGATTTAATGATAAGATTTATATTAAGTACACTACGTACTTTAGGTAATGCAATACTTGGCATATAACTCCTAGCTCATACTTGCAGTCCTTATAATCAGACGTACGCCATTCGTATTTTGATAAAGTCTATTTCGCCTACTTCGTCTACATCAGTTTTTATAGACTGTTGTTGCCTGTCCATGGCTGATATGGAAGACAATACACATACAATGTCTGCGGATTAGGGACCTTTTCAAAGCTAGACTAAAGGATGATTGTATGAAGAAGTGATCGAAAAATACATATTTATGGGATGTGAAAATACAGACTAGAATAGTTATCATTGATTCGAAAACAATTTTGAGATGTTATTCTAAGAATAAAGAAGAAGATATAAAACCCCGACGAGGCCAAACCTTTTCGTAGGCCGCTACAGATAAGGGTAAGAGGGTTTTGTCTAACATCAGACAAAGCTATCTTTTCTGTGAGTAACGGATCTTGCTAATATGGCAACCCAGAGGTGGGTGAAGTGATGCTGTTGGCCTTGTCGAAAGGGGCTAATGGTAGCAGCCTAAGCGGGACTTTGCGACGCACCGTGGTTAATGCCGTCCCTGAGCTTTCTCCTTCTCTCTCTTCGGAGGTGGTCAGTCTTCCGGCTAAGCAGGTAGTGGAAAGCGGAAGTAAGCCTCCTGTTGTCGGTAAACTGAGTACTGCGAAGAAGAATAAGTCCATTGCGGAGAACAATAGGGGGATGGAGAAGAAGGAAGAAAACATCTCGCCGGACCTTGCCCCGTCGACTCAGCGTCCCAATGATATTTCTGTTAGCTTTTCTGGTTATGTAAGCGTATTGACCCATACAACCAAGCGCGTTAAATCTCACGCATCTGGTGAGCAGAAGGGCGACAGCAACAAGCTCAAGCAACAGTCTGCTGGGGGTAACCCCTGTGGACTCCTTCCTTCCATGACTTAATAAGCTGGGCGTCACCTTTTAGAAGGGTTTCCTAGGACATAAATGCAGCCCCCGAAGAAAGAATCAATGCCTGAATGAAGACCTCGAGAGAATCCACCGATGGACCATCCTAAATAATCTTCTCATTAATCCGGCTTAATCGAAAGCTTTGGTTATTTACAAGTCTTCTATTGACACGTCGTACTTTCCTCCGATCATTCTCAATAATAGCACAATTCCATATGTTGAATCGGTTCGCAATCTTGGGCAATTTTTAATAAGCCCTTGAAGTGAAACGACCACATTAAGTTTGTCATGCGTAGAATTTACGGTGGCCTTCGTTCGCTTTGGGCGCCAAGCTTCTTCATACCTACTGAAACCAGATTGCATTTAGTGTGCAAACTACTGGTTCGCTTAATAACTTATGGGTGTGAGATCTATGGCATGCTTGATTCCGTTTGCTGGAGGATGCTTTGGACTACATTTAATTCTATGATTAGGTGCATATATAACCTTCATAGATTTTATCACGTCTCACCGCATGCTTCTGCAGTTTCCGGTTGTACTCTTGAAGCTTACTTGCAGTTTCGAGTTACACATCTGGCTAAAATCATTAAACTTACGCAGCCCAAATATTTGTTCGACTTACTTACGTTCGCTCGGTCCACCCGGACAATAACTCTTATTTTGCCTAATGCTAGTTGCCTTGTTAGTAGACGCCTGTTCTTCATCCAAGCTATTAAATCATGGAATTCTTTGCCAGCTTCAATCAAAATGCCTTAATTCACTACTCTTCTTAGAGTAATTCTTCATAATAATTTATTTTAAGTTTTCTTTCTACTTAAATTAATTGTTTTCCTTCATCTTTCTTAGCTTTGTGGTTTTGTAAGTCTAGATGTAAGTTTGAGTTAATATGTAGTATAAAAACCTTTTTTTTTGATTTTTTAGTTATTGTATTCTTTAACTTGTGCAACCCAAAAGAGTTTTATGTTCTCATTTGTACAATGCCAATTGCTTAATAATAAGTTGAAATTGAAATTGAAATATACGAAAGAAATGAAAATACAGCGTGAGCAGTTTTTATCCTCCTTTCTGTTAGAGGCATCCAAAATTTCAATTTAGTTTATCATACTCATTTTCTTTAGTTCAATATTTTCATTTCATTCGATTTTATTCATTTCATAATTTTTTTTTTGTATATTTGTTTCTCTTCTTAATTTTGTTTCCTTTATTCATTTTATTTGTATGGCAAGCGAAAATAATTGCAAAATATTGAAGTTGTTCATGAAACAAACAAAACATAATTTGTAGATCTAGTTACGTGATTTAGTTTAAACTGAATATTTATACATATGAAACTTTGGCTGCACATGGACATGAGCCCTTGGGTTGTGCACTCGATGTACACGTCGATGGTTAGACACATTCTAACAAATACATCCTGTGTATGGTGGCCGAGAACGCTTGTGGGGACAGTGATCCGGAAGCTGGCGGGCCTGCGAAAGCTTGCCGGCTTGCGAATTACGGACTCCATGCGATCTACTGAAACTGCTGCTCTTGAGGTCCTAGTTAATCTGCCAACCCTAGATATTGTCATTCAGGCAGATGCTAAAAGGACTATGTGCAGATTGTGCTCATGGAGCTGTTCGGAGGACGGCCCGACTGGCTCTACTCAACTTTTTCGTATGGGCTGGACCTGGAAAACCCTCTGGCCAGCATACCACGTGATTTGATGGTATCAACGCTTCGCCTCTCTGTGAGATTTCCTGTAAAGGAATCGTGGACAGAGGGAAGTGCCTTATTGAGGCTTCCCCGGTCCGTTCTAAGAATTTCCACCGACGGCTCTCCTTTTAGTTTGTGAATTGGAAGCGCCCACACAACACATTTTGGAAAGTTTCTTGCATCAGTCAATTTGGGTGCTTTCCGAAATTGCCTTTCCTTACCGCGTTCATAAAACGATCTCGCATCTCTCCAGGTTGCTCTCTTATAACCATCATAAACAATCTCGTATTTCAGAACATTTTTACGTAAGCTTTTTATTAGATGGCAGGAATGAAATATAAAGTAGACTGATAAACTTCTAAAACTACAATTGTAGAAAACCTGTTCTTTTGTTACTTGAGTCTGTAGATGGAAAAGAACTTGATGAGTTTTCTGTCGTATTGTCGGAGTGTTTCGTAAAGCGCTGTGTGACAATATGCTTGACTGGAAGGAGCTGAATAGCTCGCTATTATCCACGTGGCTTATTCAGGTAGGAGATATAAAACTCACTATTTGAATATCCAGAAAAATTACCAGATCTAAATAGCTCTATTAGTAATGCTAAGGCAAGAGCTGAGGAAGATCAATTACCTTTGTGTGTTTCCATGCTGGACCTAAGGGAGCTCTACAGTTAGGTCACAACGCGATTCGAACACCTGGAGTTAAAAATAACTCTGATTTATTTAATCCAAATACACTGAATTTATACACTTTTAAAATTCCTGACATTACTCATTTCAATTATTCTGACCAATCACATAGGTACTTTCGGCCATTTATTTATTCATTATTGATCATATTTGCTGTGCATGCAAATAATCCACAGCGGGCATTACCCAAACTTGCAGCCAGGTGGAAGTAAACAAACAAAGCTACAATGTAATGCTTTTCATTGGTTGTTTAATATAATTACCATGTGCTGTTGGTTTTGTTTTTCTTTTTATTGCAAAGCATAAACTTAGCGTAAAGCTTTGTCGTCGTGTATTCATTGATACATGACACTTATATGTGCATAATGTGCGTAATGCACTTCCCAAGAAACAATTTTTTTATATAGTAGTAACCGCAAGGTTTCAACTACCCAATTATATAACTTGATTTATATAGACTGGTACTCGAAACGTCTTCGTAACCACTATAAACCCCGTATAGAGCTTAAATGGAGGATTATATAAAGGTTACCGTGACTTGATTTAGGTAACGTTATATAACTAAAAGTTTTATAAAATGAGTAACCAAAATATTCTGGTTACCTTAATATAACTTCTTATATAACCCTTATATAACCCAAGGTGCTCTCCATTAATTTATTTTTATCATAGCAGTGGTTGCGGTAATGTTTCGGTTACCTTTATAAACTTTGTTTATAATGGTGATGGTAACGTTTCCACAACGCTTGGAATTCTCAGACTGATTACTTTCAGTGATTGAAATGTTAGGGAAATTATTTTTCGTTACCTTTATAAAACAATAATAGGCAAATATTTACGAAACCTATCTTGACATAGACTTTCGATCTTTTTTTTGTATTGTATTTTTATAATGTAAGGGTTTAATATTTTTAGATATTAGAAGTACAATTTTTCGGCACATATGTGGTGAAATTCAGCTGGAATTGAAATTTTACTGTGAATATCATCATAGATACTTCCAAAAAATACAGACCGCTCCAAAAATAAGCAATATTTAATAATTTTAATTAAATATGAGAAAATTTAAGATTTTCACTTATGTGACATTAATTCAGAAAAATTACATAACATACTTTAGAAATGTTATATACCTAAAACGATGAAATTTCTTCAGATAAAAATAAAACGGAAGCCATATATCTGCAATTTATAAAATTGGCTTAACCGACATTTTCTTTTTTATCTGCAATGGACAGATGAAAAAATGGCGGCTTGTACTTAAATGAACAAATTACCATTATAAAACTTCAAGTAGTTTTATATAAACTGAATGACCCTTATAAAACTTCTAGAAATATTATATAAACTAAAGACACTACCATGCTTCGAAAATGGTCCTTATATTACCCTTTAGTCATAATATGTAACCTTTGGTAGTGTTATATATCTTAATTATAGTCACAAAAAACAGACGTTAGTGTTCTTATATACCCTTTGGATAAGATAACCAATTATATAATTAAAAACAGTTTTATAATTGCTCCATTCGACACTAAAAGTAATTTGTTTTTATAACGATCACCGTAGTTAATAAAGGGCCACCAACAATTTTACGATATTTTATAGTGGGTATATGTATTACCGAAAGTTCCCAATTTTTATTAAAGTCACCTAAATTACTGAAAGTTGTCGAGTTATATAAGGGTAACCACGGATACCGCAATAAACACTTATTACCAATAAGTTTATAACGTGGTGATCAAAACAATTATAAAACTTTCTTATATACCTTCTAGTAATGGTTACTCTAAGTTATATAGACCGGTGATTGAAACATTTCCATTACCAACTTATAAAACTTTTAGTAACTTACTTACACGATAACCATTAGTAACCTAAACAACTCTAATATAACTACATCACCAATTGGTAATATTATAAAACCATTATGTACCCCTAATAAAACTACCCATCACCTTCAGTCACCAAAAATTGGAAAAATTGTTACTTGGGTTCGCTTGTCCATCAGCAGGTGGACATAATTTTATTTTATTTTGATGTTTTTTGTAGCATTCTGTATGTATATAAAGGGCAGTAAATCATCTTACGGGTGTTTTGTATGATCAATCCATATTTTTTGTGGGCATGTTAATTAGAAATGGTGTGTATATAGAGATGCACTCTACACAATATTAACAGTTGTTACACCTAAAGGACTTGCCAAAGCTTGAATGTTAGACTCTTGATTGCAAATACCGGAAACCTGTAGGACATTCATTTCACGTAAATGAATCAGAGCGTAGAAAAATAAACGCTTCTACTCGCAAGCAGAATACGTAAAATGCACAAATGTGTAACCCAACTGATATTTCCAATTCTTCGTTATTCAATGAGTCATTAATACCAAGACACTCTTGCTAATAACATTCCTGCTCTTGGTACCGTCGTCCTCTAATCCAATAACTCTATTTTTTCAGCATAAAATAAGTTACGTAAAGTCATTTCCTCAAAACTAATTGTGCAGTGTTTTACAACGTCTGATATGGTTTCTGTTTTCAATTAGAGTTCTAATAAATGCGTAGCGCTAAAACCAGACATATCAGGTCACGTCTCTATTTATTTACGGAAAGAAGCTTTGCGTGCAGATCCACTGATACTGATAGCTTTTTGTATACTTTAGGAGCCAGGCAGAATAATTGAAGAGAGAAAATTGTACCTCCTTTGTAGATCTTCTTCCCGGTTTGTGTCTATCTTTGTTTATCAAATGATTTTCTACTACAAGTCCTATTCCTTTTGGTAAATCTCTAACTATTTGTTGTTTTACACTTTTAAAGTACCACCCAGATTTAAGTGCTCTACATTCATCCTTTTAAATGCCAAGCGCATCGTAAAATTTACGTTCCGTATTTTTAAAGCCTTCTCCATCTGTATGGACATATTCCTTCGAAATGCGTACGAGTATTTGAGAGGTATTTTGTACGGGAATTTTGTTTTTTGGTGTACTGTAGGTGTACTGGACTATTTCCAGTGTAGATGGATCTTCTTCAGAGAGATCAACTTTAAAAATTTGGTCAATGACCGCATGACATATTGGAGCAGACGATTGGAGAAGAAGATAAGATTGATTGAAGTTCAATTTAGATCCATCTTTGTGGACACATTCTACCTCTACAATCTTTTGAGAGTTTTCACGACTTGAAAGTGAAACCTCCAGAATCTATAAAGCTAATACGTCCATCGCTCTGAACACATTCCACCTCTGCAGGCTCCTGAAGGTTTCCATCTCTTGCAAGTGAAACCACTCCAGAGTCTGTAAGGCTAATATGTCCATCGCTTTGGTTACATCCTATCTCTACAGACGACTGTATAACTACTTTCAGTTTCAGAATGCGATCCATTTGGCTCCAAGATTAATTGACAACAGAAACATGGATATGTTGCTGGAAATAAAAAGTAATAATAATATAAAAAGATTAGAAATAATAAATGGAAGAACTGGTGAAATGAAATTACAAATAATAAAAGAAAATAAAGTAAAAATTATAATTGGTCCAAAACCGACTTAATATTAGATGGAAAAAGAAAAGAAATGAAGAGAAAAATCATAGTGTGGTATGGCAGCACCAGGAAGGGATTGCTCGATTCGGTCCATTTTTATCCCCTAGATGAAATCTATAGGGTATACTAAGTTTTTCATTCCGTTTGTAACATCTCGAAATAATGATGGTAGAGCAAAATGGATTGGACACCCACGTTATTTTGATTTTTGCATGTCCGTCCGTCTGTTCGTCCGTCAGTCCGTGCGCCCGATAACTCGAGAACGCGTTCACTTAGAAAGCTGAAATTTTGTACACGGACTTAAGAAAAAAAAAAGTAAAATTAAGTTCGAAAATGAGACAAATCGGGCAACTCCTTCATGGGGTTGCCATACAAAACTTTCGTTTTCTACTATATATTTGGACACTGCCTGAGAACGCATCGATATAGGGAGCTGATATTTGGTACATGGTGTTTTCGTTGTACTAGCAAATAAAATTTCAAAAATTGACTAAATCGGGCTACTCTTTCTTGGTGTTGCCATATAAAAATTTACGAGTTTTCGTATACTGTGAAAACGATCAGTCCAAGACATTTTTGTTGTACTAAAAACTTCTTCAGAATACGAAATGCTATAAAATTGGTTATAATAATTTTTTCTGTCCGACAAACCGTTCTAGAAATATATGCGCAAAATCACTTCAAAAATCAAACTTGCACTGAAGGGTGACAATACGAAATTTCATAAGGGCATTCATCTAGGGTATCATAAGAATTGGTCTTAGACCAATTCTGGCTTTTTTAGTTGTTTAAATTGTATTTATTATTTTTTAAAAGACAAATTTCGGAGGATTCCATGCCCAAGCTAAACCCTAGTTATATCGCTGGCCCGATGGGTTACCACCTATTGTCCTAAAGAACTGCAGTGGAACACTTTCTTATCCGTTAACACTTCTGTTTAATCTATCACTGTGGCTCAGTTAATTTTCTGAATTATGGAAAAAGCCGTTTATTGTCCCAATTTTTAAGTCCGGTAAAAAGGAGCTTGTTACCAACTATCGTCCAATTGTTAAAACATTTTGTATTCCCAAACTGTTTGAAGCTTCTTTATTTGAATTCCTGTATTTTCATTGTAGTGGGGCTCTTAATCCTCATCAACATGGTTTTATGAAGGGAAGGTCGACAACAACAAATCTGCTTCAGTTTACATCAACTTGTATCAAATCGTTTGAGCATGGTTGCGAAACTCACTGTATTTATTCAGCAAAGCTTTTGACAAGCTTCCGCACGCTCTTCTGTTATTTAAATTGAAATCCTTAAGCTTTCCAATTTGGTTGTTGAATTGGTTATCATCCTATCTTAAGGGTCGCAAGCTTATCTTAAGGGTCGCAAGCTTAGTATACAGTTCCTTTCTGATTTTTCTAAAGAAATAACGGCTTACTCTTGTTTTGCACAGGGTAACCACGTAGGGCTCCTGCTCTTCATATTATTCATAAATGATGTTTGCAATGTAGTCACCAAATCTGATAAACTAATTTACGCAGATGATTTAAAACTGTATAAATCTATCGATTCGCATTCTGATTGTCTTAAATTGAAAGAAGACCTGGACAGACAGAACGTGCAAAGAGCTCTCTGTTCTCTCTTTTTGAACATTGATACCTAAATGTAAGCTAACCATTTTCTCTCGTAAGTGCGAGGTCTTTCGAATGATGTCTATGTTGTTAATTTCGAAAGTTGATAAAATATCTGAGTTATGGGTATTGTTTGATTCTAAACTCATTTTTGACTTCCACATTGATCAGATTGTTAGTAGAGTGAACTCAATGTTGGGTTTTGTAAAGCGCTGGGCAAAGGAACTTGATAATGTCTCCATTACTAAAGCTCTTTCTACCACTCTTGTTAGACCTATTGTGGAATATGCCAGTTCTGTCTGGTCTCCCTCGTATAAAATTCACTCAGAACGTATTGAGAGTGTGCAAAGGAGATTTTTACTATTTGCCCTAAGAGGTCTCGAATGGAGGCATAGACTTCATCTACTTCCATATAACGAAAGATTAAATTTAATACACTTTCCTACTCTAGAAACTCGTAGAAAAATATGTGATATAAGCTTTATTTTTCAACTTGTGAAGAGTGACATCGACATGCCTTTGATGCTTAAGAAATTAATTTCAAATCTTGAACTCGACACTTACAATCGAATGACTTGTGCTCCCATCGGACCAACTATGGACACTTTGAGCCCATGGATAGAATGTGCTGTACCTTTAATTTGAATTTTCATTCGATGGACTTTCATATCAATAAGTTCCAATTAAGAAAATTTTTAAAAAAATTTTCTGTATTATAGCTTTTGTTTAGGTATTTTTAGCAAAATAAATAAATAAATATTGAAAGGTAAATTTTTGACATCTTAAAGATTTTTTCGTGAATTTTGGTATTTTTTCACTACATCTTCGACATGTAAAAAAAACGGCTTGATGAATCCGAATTATCCTACTTTGTAAAGTGTCTACATGATTACTGAATAAGGCAATAAAATTTCAAAGGAATTCGTTCGACAGATTTCGAGATATCGTGGTTACCAGTTTGAAAAATACAGTTTTGAGAAAAATGCGTTTAAAAATTCAAAGACGATTATTACCAATAAAATTCGAACACTTTGAGTACTCAATCAAGACATAACTAATCGTTATATTCGACACAGGAAATGAGTTTAGAGATATAACGGTTTCTGTATTGTGCATTTATACCTGCGATTGTATTAAAAGGGCTTAGGTAAGAAACCTCAGCGAAAGATATGGGGTACAAACACCTGGCCTGTTCAACGATGTAACTTCCGAACAACTCGGAACATCGCAAAATCACTTTATCCACATATTCTTCACTATATTTCGATGCAACTTAAGAAAAAAAAAAGTTTTTTTTAATCAGTCACACGGGATGACTACTTTTAAGTCAATAATAATTTCATTTTATAATAACTTTCCGCCTTCTTTTGTATTTGACACTTGTTCAATTAATTGCGGGAAATTATAAAGGGTGGCAAAGTACAACATATTCTGTGGTAATACACCCACTACATTGTGGTAATTTCTTTAAAGATACAGTTGTGCCACAAGAATCTATAAGTTCCTATAAATATTTTGTAAAGATTTTCTCCTATCGTATGATTTCCTTTCGATTAATATTCGTCGTCGTGGATCTTAGGAGAAACAGAACAAATTTATACTTAGAGCTTATCAGAGCTTCTATATACATTCTTGTATCTCGACCAAGTGAGAGCTGAAAAAACTCGAAGTTTGGTCGTATTATTAGTGATCTTATACTTGCCAGAGCTGCCGACAGCTCCATCAGCAGTGCCTTAGTTAGCTTAGAGCAAAGAAACATAAAGACATACAGAACATGCAACAAGAGTAAATTTTCCACTCCCAAGATTGTTCAAGCACTGCCCGGCACTCTCAGGAATACGCTACAGAATTCTTGGTTCACACCTCCTGGAAGAGTTGCATGACGCCGGCAAGGAGGGCTGGGAGCCAATACTGAAATTTATAAGAGCGTCCGGTTGGGACCTATGAACAATGGGCCTTGACTTGGCCTTCGTTCCGGGGACCTGAAAGGGGCCCCAAACCTCATAAATCAATCGCTCAAATCAAAACTGTTCAAGCAATAGAGCTGGTGCGGCCGAGCTGACGGAGGATGTTTGTTTTGGCTTCCAAAAATAGAGAAAACAGAGAATGAGAGAACAAGAAAAACTCGCACTATCAGGCAAGTGAAATATTGTGTAAAAAACTAATTGCACCATCCACAGCCAATGCCCAAGCACGACTGAAGTTTTCACCCCCTATTATGCCGCTTGTAAGAAAATCGTTGCCCAAAGGAGAGAACAAAACACCCAGCTATCAGCATTACTTCACTGATTCGTTTGCGCTGCCGCGCCATTATAGTAAGCAACATTTTCCTGGGCCAACCATGATGCTTGTACTACCCTGGTGCTGGGCCTAGAGGTCTCCGGTCGAGAACCCAAGAAGAAAAATTTTCCGATAAAATTTCGCACTCCTCATGTAAGCAGGCAATGGTATGAGAGCTAAAGAGGTCTATTACCTTGGTGCGTATCCATTTCGGAGCTGAGGGAGCACACACAAAGAAATAACAGCTTAGTGTCAAAATAAACTCGGAATTTATTGAATATAATACAGACTTTTATACAGTAAACAATTAAAAAAGCTAGAATTGGTCTAAGACCTAGATGAATACCCGTATAAAATTTCGAATGGTTACACATTTGAGCACTTTTGATTTTTGCAGTGGTTTTTCGCATATATTTCTAGAACGGTTCACCGGACAGAAAAAACGATTATAACCAATTTTAAAGGATTTCGTGTTCTGAAGCATGTTGTAGTACAATAAAAATGTCTAGGAATGATCGCTTTCACTATATATGTAAAAAACCTAAATTTTTATATGGCAACACCGGAAAAGGGTTGCCCGATTTAATCAATTTTTGAAATTGTTTTTGTTATTACTACACTATGTACTAAATTTCAGCTCTCTACGTCGACGCGTTCTCAGGCAGTGTTCAAATATATAGTGGAAAACGAAATTTTTATATGGGAATCCCACGAAGGAGTTGCCCGATTTGTCTCATTTTGGAACTTAATTTTTCTTTCTTATTTTAAAGTCTGTTATACAACATTTGAGTTCTCTAAGTATACGCGTTCTTGAGTTATCCCGCGTACAGACGGACGGGCATGAAAAAATCCAAATAACTTTTAATATTTTGCGTGGGTGGTCAATCCATTTTGTTCTACGATCATTATTTCAAGGTTCTACTAACGGACTGACAAACTTAATATATCATCTAGGGTATAAAAATGGACTAAATTGGGCAAATCCTTTTTCGTGTTGCCATACAAAACTTTGGTTTTTACTATACCTACATATATTTAGGAACAGTCGGAAAATGCGTTTACGTGGAAATATAAAATTTTGTATATGGCGTTTTCATAAAAATTGCAAATACAACTTCAAAAATAAGCTAAATCCGGCAAACGTTTTTCTTGGTACTGCCGCACAACATTTTGGATTTTAATTTTATTTAACTTTTATTTTCACATAGAGTGTGATATTTTGCTCTAGTCCGATACTATCGTTTTGTCTTGTTAATTCGTCTTTTAGTTCATCGAAAAGCCAATAGAGAATCAGTGCCGTATTTCACAAAACGAATTGTGCTCATATGTATTTCGCTTTCGAATGAACTTTTATTGAATCAATACGCCTCATACGTTGCACAAATAACCTATATACTTTATAATGCCACGACTACACACGCTCTAGTTATGTGCAGGCTTCGCACATTCGACAAAGTTTCCAACGCTTTTGGCCAAGGTCTTTTCTACCAAAACTCTCCTTTCCCATGCAATTACTTCTTGAGGAAATTTTTGGAATTACTTAAGTTCATCCGCCACATTGTTCAAAAATCACGCAGAACTGAGATGACATTTACCTTGAAAATTTCGGAATTCTTCTAACAGCCTTCTACGACAAGCAGAGAATACTACAAGCGCTTTCTAATGCTTCACCCGTGTAAAGAAGAAGCTTATTTAGTAAGTTCGCATCATCTATAACAAAATATTTGGAATAGTTTCTACAACAGACAATTTCTAACTACTAACTAACACAGGTTAAATAATTTACATGCTAAGATAAAATAATTAAATTGAATTCAAACTTCGAATTTCGAAGCACTTTTCACTACTTCCAATATATTGACGATATCACCTCTTGATATTTGTTTCCGTAACGTTTCCGAAGTTGTTAATGGAAATAATTGGAGCAGTTATTAAAACTACTTTACAACAATGTCTTGAATCCAGTTTAAGTAAATGTGAGATGGAAACAATTTTAGTGTAGGTACGTCTGGAATTTAACACCCAACTTCCTGTCAATGAAGTGTGGAATTATCAATTAAATTTGCGCTTTAGAACTTTGAAGTACGAGTAAACAGTAAGATTGTTGAAGAAACTTGAGGATGTGCATATATTTGTCTATATTTTATCATGTCCTACATGAATTGGAAGGCAATTCGAACTTTTAGTTTTTGTAGACCTTGGACACTGGATATTTTGTGGGCATTTGATATTTTTACCCCAATCTGATATATATTAGGTCAGTATGAATACGTTTTGTGTAAAATTCAAATACTATCATTCTTTCGGTAGGGGAGATAATACTAGCCCTTTCGGTGATATGGACTTGTATATACGTCAAATAAATTGTACACTGGCGCGTTATGGACGTATAAACACGTCAACCGAATTGGAAGCTGCGAGCCCTATGGACGTATATACAAGTCCGTATGCCGTCGATATTTTGTAGAAATAAACCGTAATTTTTTGTGGTGCTCGGGAGAAAAAAATAGGTAAAAATGGATCTTGTTGGTTCGGTGGTAATGGTGGCTTGTACCACCCCCCATAGGGGTTATCCAAAATGGTGCCCTGTCGTATCAAATTAAAGAAGGAAGAGAGTGTAGTCGAATAACGGTAATCATTTTTTGATCCTTAATACGGACATTTTTTACCGTTAAAAACGGAATTTTTGGGCACTTAAGTCATACATATATACACACTTCTCTCATTTTACATACATTTTCCCCGTTTTTTTTTTTAGAATGTATTAATTAGCACAACAGAATAGTTTTTATTATTTGGGAGGCAAATTTCGCCGATATAACGGTTCTTCGCAAACACAAGATTAAAATAAAGCCATTTTTTCACTCAAAAAACGGTTATATCAAAATCTAAAAATTTAAAAATCTAAAAATCTAAAAATATAAATATCTTTAATCTAAAAATCTATTTGTTGTTGTTTTAAAATAATTTTTTTAGTTCGTATGTTACCTAGTACGGCTAAATACGTGTAGTCAATTACAATCAATCCCTAACACTTCTAAAAATAATTCTCTTCACAAAATCTCGATCCGATTCTAATTACCGAATTAAAGATTATTTCGGTAACATACTACGTTTCGTCGGTCATTACAGTATTTTCAACGCCATGTTTCTGCTAAATTTTGCAACTTTTAAGCCACTTTTTTCTCTTTAAATTATCTATAATCTGTCGTCTCTTATTTAAGAAAAACCGCAAGTCATGATTCCCAGTCATTTAGGAATACTTAACAAAATTACATTGCATGGCTCGCTAAATTACTTTCTAATTAAGTTGTTACTGAAAAACTACCACCTTTTATCTCGGTGAAATCGAAATTGTTCCAACAATGCCGAACTTTTGTACATAGATAGCTAAGGCTTATAGTTTAAATACAAAAAAAAATACAAGGAAATTACTAGACGTCCAGTAAAAAAAAAAACAATACATTCCCTTCAATGCAGTGCTCCCATAAAAATTACTTTGGACTTCAAAAATTCATATCTCAAGAACAAAGCCGAAAATCATCCTAAATTTTTTCGTTCTCGAGATATGATTTCTTGAACATCACGCTTCATCGTAAAATCACGAATTTTTTCTAACCCCTTTAGTGGGGGGAGGGCATGGTAGGGCGAAACAAAAGCAAATGGGTGAGCTATTTTGGTATTCCATACTAACTGTTAAAGTTTCATCCCAATCGGAGATGGTCGGGTCGTTAATAGTATTCAGCGCTGGGGTGTGCCACTTAAAGTAGTAAGTTACGCCGATGCGGAACACTTTCGACAAAACTATTTAGCACCGAAAAGGCTAGATGATAATAAAAAAGTTAACAGACAACTTTTAAATCCATTGAACTGCCAAATTTTTCTAGTCCAGAAGTTAACATACACATTATGGGTAAAAAACTTTCGAGGTTGTGTAAAAACTTTTAAGCATGAGTAAAAACTTTCGAGTAAACATAGAGACCTATTATGCTGAGCTTTGCTTATTAGACTAATCCGTTGCCCACTTTAGCTTATCGTTAGACCTTATTCCCTTCGAGTGCCAAGTGAAAGCGTATAAAATCAATAACCGTCGGGATCAGTGGTGCTAGTTGGCTATTATGGAAATTTTTATAAGCAAGCAAGTATGGTCAAATAAACTGTTCAAAAGTAAGAAAAATATCGGAGCGGAAATTAGTACTGGGTATTTCGGAAAAGAGATTCCAGAGATGAAAGATAAATCCTTGCTCCGATTTGGGAGATAGGAAATGTTATAAATTATTCAAATATCGTTTTAATATGAACCAAAAATCGGCCATACAATGGCCTTCTTACGAAGGCTCCTACCTCCAGATAGTAGGATTCCTGAATATCATATGGGCTTGCCTGGATGTTGAAGTTCTTGGAAAACAAGTATTCCACATCGATAATAGAAGTAATTAGATATGGATAAAATTAAGGCGTAATAACTTTCTAGTACTTTGCATTATTGCGCTGATTTCAAAATTATTAGAAAATAAATTTTGCTTTATTGGGAAAGTTTATGAACTTTCATGTATGTGCCAAGAGCTTTCCTAAAATAAGGAGGCAATAAAAGCGTGGCTGGATATTAAGAGAAATCAGGCAGGTCGCGCAAAACGTGTATGCCCAATCACACGTTAACAATAATTAGGATTACGGTTTCCGTTATTACTGATTTCCATATAATAGGTAGTTGGGAGTAACTGAGATGAAATGGGACGAATACACACTCAAATATACGAAAACAAAAATTTTCAGAATTAATATGACTTTATTTGCTTTTGGTGACACATTTAATACTCAATTTACGACTGGGCGAAACGTAACAGCAATGCAGCTATTAGATATGATACGTTTACTTTATACTCTATACATTTTTCATCATGTTTCCATTACTGACAAGGAGAGGGTCCCTACTCGTCACCACCGATTTCGTCCAAATTCACAGTATATGATGGGCTCGACCAGAAATGAAAGTGTGTGAAGTCGTAAATTCAGATGGTCAAGTGAAACTGAAATATTGCATAATGTACAAATCCACCCCCACCCCATGTCTCGGCTAAATATTATCCGATTTGCAAAATTCCTTTTGCTAATTTTCTTGTGATTTTTTGAGCATATTTTCCCTCCACTTCCGGTTAAGTTGCGAAATTTAATTTTCGGCGGGCAAATTTTCTGTCTGAAAAATGCATTTGGAGACTTTGCTCCACGAATTATCGTTTAATATAATTTTTTCATGGATGCGCCCGTATCAGGAGATTAAATACAAAATTTCAGGAAGATCAGGTGTCATTTACCTATTTAAAAAAAATAACTCTATAAAAATTATACGTGCCCGCTTTTCGCCATATACCGGTGATTCCTGAAAACTCATGAGCATGGTACTTACAGAATCTTCAACCTACATACCTACTCTGTCGTTAGAAGGTTACCGAAATGAGTTTGGTGCCTTTTTTCGCATTCAATGACAATTAGACCCATTGAGTGAGGGGACAAATGACAAGAGGACTGTGCACTATTTGACAATTCTGCTTGATTTTATGACATTTCAGACTTGATGAAAAACAAGTTCGGGTTTGATTTAGAGATCTGATAAATAGCTAATTAAAAGTACCTTTTACTAAATAGTAGTGAAATATTACTTTGTGAACGGGATTTTATGTAATCGAGACTCCGGAGTCTTGCAATTATGGTGTTGAAGTGAACTGTGCTGTGCTGCAGAAACAACCGGAGTTTGTGTCGTGGAAAAGGATTTCTCAAGGATGTTCAATAGTTTTACTAATAAATTATAGTGTTTTAAATAATATAAAAGT